>JAWWEM010031819.1:0-16053 GCA_035582935.1 Ormyrus thymus | reverse complement strand
GCTCCTATTTCAATGTATAAGTGTGCGGTCGCTCTCAGACACGTACTTGCCTTCGGCGCGCTCCCGCACGCCTTGATATGCCTTCCACTAGTACTAATATTTCATATGCAGAAGCAAACTATTTGAAGTCAATGAAGATGGTGGACAATGCAGTAACGATAATGATTCGGACACTATTGCGCATCATCTCCAAAAGACGATTTAATTGAATTGCCTGACGATGAATTATTAGATAAAGAAATTGATAATTGCGTAAATAATTTCGATAATCTTAGTAACCTTAGTAATAATTCAAATTGGGAAAATCATTCAGATAAAGTAACTTCTGTTTCAAATAATTTAGTAGATCAGCCATCTTCTCTTTATCAATGCTCAATCAAGTATGTAGCTGGTTACATATTTATAAAATGTTTCTCAAAACTTAAATTTTTAAATTGTTTATCAACTTTGACAAGAGAAAACAGAAATTTTGAATAAAGTAATGATCTCTTAATTTTTTTCAAAGCACATAAAGTATTTGAATGTACAAATCAATTAGGAAATCTTTGTTTCCCTTCAGATTTTTTAAATAATATTATTACTGTAGCTTATGACGTTTTTGAATTGCATTTCTCTAACATTTGTCATGAATTTAAAATTGCAGAAACATTAAATCTAAAAATAACTTCGAAAATGAATGAAATTTATCCAGAATACTTAAGCATTAATGGAGAATGCAAATTATATCCCATCCCATTACTGATGGAAGATAATTTTGCCACTTTCCCGATTGGTTTCCATTGAATAACATTAATTTGTTTTTAGTAAAAACAAATCAATTAATTTATTTAAAAAAAAAAAACAATTAATTAATATTAACCAAGAGCGAGCTAGTGTTGTACACTATTTAGTTTTTTAATAAATGTTTGTTTTAAATACTGGGGTGTGATGTCCGATGAATCAGATTATTAAGCCCTTACTTACTTTTTAACGAGAGAATTTCCAAGTTCGAAATGACAGACCTCTTACGATCCCGTTAAGGCTGACTGCAGTCGAGCAGAGTGACAGTTCTGGTTCAGCTTTCTAACTTCGCTCGCTGAGTCGCGACTGAGCCTATGGCGCTAGGAAAGAATGAATAAGAAAGCTAGGTATTCCTCCTACTTCCCTCACTCTTCACTTCAAAGAAGATTCCTTTATTAACGTCTTCTTACTTTCCTGAGAAGCGTTGGTGTTTATTCATTGTGTGCCACCGTTAGACAAAACTACGCCGTTAGGTCGAGAAGCGTTTGTTGCATTATAGCCCGACTCTATCGCTCACGCATAGTATCCGGTGAACACAACAGGCTGCTGGTCTTCCATATACATCTTTACCATCAAGCGATTCAAGAGATCCTCAAAGATTTTGACATGAATTAAAGATCTAATTAATTAAAATGAATGAAAGGATCGCAATAATTCAACATTCGTTTAAAAAAGTATGCCTATAATTAATGCCCTCACGTTCATTTTGCTTTTTTAGAGTACGTTGGATGAAAATCCGCAATAGTAATTGATTATCCGAATAAACATTGCAATATTTTTTTTTAAAAAAGTAATATTTTATTAACTCTAAGAGATGCAGTTTTATTAATGATGAGTCGATAATTGATATCAGTAGCATATTCATGATTGATAAAAGTACTTTTGAAAAGATAATTGCAAGGAAACAAAGGCAGCGCGCTTGAACGAAGCTAATATATAATACTAAATATTCCAAGTACATTGCGCTTGAAGTCATTAGAACAGAGAACAGATGAACGTACTTTATAATTAAATAAATTCTAGAAGATTTAGTATAATTAATTAACAAGATTTTATCTTGCTAAATTAAACTGCAATAAATTTTGACATCACCCAAGTATTTCCCCTGTAATACGGCCTCGAAGAACTTAGTAAATAAGAGCGCAGGTCACTCATTTAACAATCTATTCGCGATCCCAGCAATAAAATCATCCGCATCGTCGCACTCAAATTGAATTAAAGCAAACACAGGCGCACCTCCAAGTCGGTGTGAAAGCTGCATCCGCGAGCGCAAAACTGCCGCGCCAGCGGAGATAAATAACGAAATCTTTTTCGCCGCCCAGCGAGCCATAAAATCAGGCAAATTGAAGCCCTGCTACTTGTTCCGCCGCTCGTAAATTATACAGAGGACAGACGGAGTCAAACAGGCCGGACACGAATGCGCCAAAATAAACCGTAAACTCTTGCCGTGGCTTTTTCTGCGCGGCGGCTGCAATCTCATTTTCACATTCGCTCCGCAGCCACCGCGCCGCCGTCGCGTTTAATCCAACTTGAGCGCATCCTCCTCTCCTTGCCTTCCACTTCCGCCTCATCTCCTCGCCCCCTTCGACGTCGGCTGCCTCGTCTACTCTTCCTACGCGCACAGGGCTGACTAAGTTGCGCTCGTTAATGAGCGGCCCCTAATGAGAGGGGGGAGAGAGAGAGAGAGAGGGTGGTGAATATTGCTCCACTACTACTGGCGTTCAATTGCTTGTTCCTTTTGTGTGTTCCTGCTTCTCTCTTCGCCCGTTCCCCCTCTCTCGTTCGTTCTCTCCGGAGAAACTGCTTTCCCTCTCTTGCGAAGCCGAATTATGACGATTACGTCTCTTGAGTGTCATAGGCCCAGGAATAATGCCACCTGTACCTGCTTGCAGATCCCTGCTGATTCGATTTCGAATTGATAATGACGTTGTTTGCATGTTTGTGCACCTTCGCCGACAGTATTCCGTTTAGAAATGGCTCCGAATATCTGGAATTCAGTGAAAAGTTAGCGTTTTCGTTAGTCGATTTTGGGGTGGTATTTAACTTTCTTTTGTCATTACTATTTCCAGTTTTTAGATTCGACTGTTCACATTTATTTACTGATACTTAATTGGCAAAGAAGTTTCTTGAAGGCACTCCAAATAATGCAATAATTAGATAATGTTCACCCTTTACACTTGAACTCGATTATTTATACTTAAATTTAGAGAAACAATAAATTTTGTATACTTCTTAATTAAATAAAATATTTATTCTCATAAATTAATTATTGTAGGTATTTTACACTTAGAAAAAGAATCCTCGCACGGAAATTATTTTCCTCTGAATTCAATCCGCTCATTATAAATAGGTTTTCCCTTTCAGAACGAATAAAATCTTTTTGAATCGAAAAACCATAGTTTTCATGAGCAGAGGAAAATCCTCCCGTAACCAATTCTCTTGCGTACAAGAGGATTTCAGCTAACCACAAAAGGACTGCTTCCTTGCCATGCAATCCTTTCGTCGAGAATGTAAATGTCATTGGTTACAAAAAGAGCTATTTTGATAAAATACTTATGCTTACAATATTTGTCATAAAAATTACTCAAGATAAATCCAAATAACAATATAGTTGGTCTAACCAAAGGCAAAAGGGAAAAAAACTTTTTCAAAAAAGCCCCGCCAGAGGCGAGGCTCACCTCACACTTTATTCTCCGGTGAGCCCCGCCAAAGACAGGGCTTACCGGGACTGTTTTAAAAAAGTTCTTTTTCTCCGAAGAGGAAAAAAAACTTTGGGGACAAAGAACTTTTTCAAAAAAGCCCCGGTAAGCTCCGCCTGAGGCGGGAGCTCATCGGGGGTTTTTTCCTTTGGGGTAGAAAAACTTAGGAGAAAAAAAATTTTTTCCCCGGAGGAAAAAAGGCTTTTTCGAAAAATTTTTTTTACCCTCTACCTTTTGACTTTCTAGTGTGTTAATTCTAAAATTACAATCCTTTTATTATAAATAGAAGTCCTTTAGTAACCAACCAACTGATTTCTTCTTGTCGTAAATCAATTTTTAAAATTGAAATTTGCCTCCTAAATGATTTCCTTTTGTGACCATGCAACTTGATTTAGAGAGGATTTTACGTGAGTCACAAGAGGAAATTCGCTAGGACAAATGTTGAGACGAATTTCCTCTTCTGACAAGCGGTTTCCTTTTGTAATAAGAGGATCGTTTTTTCAGTGTAAGTTTGAAATCTTTTGCTTACAGAATTGCTTACAGGTAAGGTACTTTCGCAAGGAAAATTGACAAGGAAACATTCTATTACGATGCAGTATTAAATATTGACATAAATAAATTATTTAGATTTCAAATACATAATTTAGGTAGAACATAAAAGGTCAAAGTAATTGGATAGTAGGAAATTATTAATGAATGAAGATTAGAGAGTGCCTTACATGAAATTAGTTAATAAGTACTGTAGCATATAAAGCACTCTAATATACTATCGTAAAATTTTAAATGATGTTAGTTATATGTAATTAAAATGTTTATGAACTTAATGAACTCTTAAATGATTCTCTAATGACATATCAAATATCTTTCTTTTCTCTCAATACTTTTTCTAGTACGATTTCTTTTCTCTTTTCCACTAATAGCCCATTTTTCTTTTCATACTTTACTTCTATCGTCATTACAGTATTTTTCTTTCATTGATCACTCAACCCACTCGAATTCAACCTTCTGCCATTACCCTATTATCTATCCACTTTTATCAATTGTCATCACGTAGCGTTATTACCTCTCTTTACGCAGTTTTTATTATGTTAAAAAAAAAAAAAAGATCGTGACCGAAAATTACATTTTATTAATTACTTAGTAAGCAGAGCACTGATCCCTGAAATTCGGAATAAAATACATTAATAGAATAAATGTATGATAACGTTAAATTAAAGATGACATTCATAATTTTATCTTACTCGCTATTTATAAAACTTTATCATTTGTCGCGTGAACTTTATTATTTAACCATTCGTGTTGAATTCAATTAAATTTTTGAAAGTACATCTCTCAGGACTTGCAGTGGTTTAATCCATCGTTTTGTGCAGTGCAAACGTAACAGAAAATATTGTATTCTACGAGAACTTTAATGAATAATTCTCTTCTTCAAACATAAATAGTGAAATTAAAAACATAAAATTATTTGATTTAGAAAACTGCGCATTATTTACGAAACTGTCAATCTTAGCATGATATATAATAGACTTGATTTTTTGTTTAAATGCGGAAAGAATGAATTTTTAGTTCGTAACCTTAACTTCTTGTAAATCCTATAAATATTCTCTCTGAAAAGTATTTTTTAATTTTTCTAAACTGTATACTTCACTTATAATAGTTGAAAGTTGCCTTTACTAATAGAGACCCATAGATTATCATACCGCTACTCGGGCACGTAGGACGTGTTAATAAAAGGTGTTCTTTACGTTTCATTATTCACAAAGAAAGTGCTGCTTTTATATGAATAATTGTTCAGTCCCTCCATGTCGTCGGTCTGCCAGGATTAACCGCTGGATTTTCTGTACCAGCATTTTCATAAAAGATTTTTCATTCGCTACGTTTTTTATGGAAAATCCTCTTGCCTTAAGTAGAAAAGCCAACGCGACAAGTAGAGAAGCCACGCATTCAAAGTTGCACGTTATCTTTTATGTTAATTTAAAAATCGATTTCATTTAATTCATATCGTTTAATTACAAAGCAAATAATTTTGTATGAAATCACTTCGATGATATTTTAATATTCTGATAAATAAATTCGGATAATTTTTCCGGCATTTGAAGCATTTGTATATGAAATTTTATTGATAATAATAATAATTGTTCTATTCTGAATTAAATTGATTTGAGAAATTAAATTATTATTTGATGCATTCAGCAATTATTTTGTTACAACTATATATACTGAGTGCACTTACAATTCGATTAAATTATACTAATGGACAAAACTATTACGTGTATAAATAAAATTAAATATGTATAAAAGAGCTTCCTTTTTGTACATCAAATTACTGTAAATGGTTTTGAACAAATTACAAAAGCTGAAAAGCGTATTTTTTATAACTCAAATACAGTTTAAACTTTTGTTAAAAACTCAATGAAAAACTCCACAGTCTACAGGAAATTTTTGATTCATAAGCAATTTGATGGTAGACTGCGTTTCTTGTTCTATTTGTTAGTAAAAGATTAAATGGAGCCGCCGAAATGAATTCTAGATAGATAGATTCTTTATAGCTCACAGAGTTCTCTACAAAAATGTTTTTAAATTGGCTTCTAATTAATTTACAAGGACAGTATCACATGTTTGAGTCACAGATTTTCTTGCAATTCTGGGATATGTTTTCTAATATACAACTATGAAGGAAACCACGCTTTCATTATTAGCCAAATAACTATTAGTTTACTAATTTTAATATTTATTATTTATTGATACAAATAACAAATGTAACTTTTATTGTTTATACAGTAAAAAATCATTGTTATTCTTAAACTCGTATTTTCAATTGAAAAAGTACTTAAGAAGCTAAGGCAGTAAAACATTGCAACGAAAATTTAATTATTGCTTCGTACATTAGAGGAGGCGAAACAAATTTTTACGACGTTAATGACAATAATAATATCCGTTAGAATACATGTTAGTACAGCGTGCGCATGCGAAACCAACGGGTCAGGACAGTACTTAGCTTGATCATTAGGAAAACATGAAATTATACTTTTAAAATTTGTTTAACGTTTCACTTTTCATACGTGTCTGACCCGATCATTAAAAAATATTAAGGAAAAAAATTAATTGATTAATAAAAAAAAATTTTAAATTAAGTACATATTAAAACAATACTTTAACACGAAATTTAAATACATTTATTGGCATAGTGTAAATCTATAAATAGTCTCTGCGTTACGAATAATTGCACAATTATTTAGCAACTAATATATAATTTTTGAAACAATTAAAAACTGGCAGTTAACTTCCGACTTGTTGCAGACTGCTTAATAATAGAAATTATTTGAAACTCCGTTCACAGAAACTACTTTAGTAATACCTTCAAGTATATTCAGCGCGATGCTTACTGCGATATACTAAGATTTCGCGCGAGGCAACTTCGTCATTTTCCCGCGCAAGTCGAAAGCAAAATTCCGTCTTCAATAAATCAATGTCGATAGCGAGTACCAGTAGATTAGTGTTTATTCAAAACAACAGAAAGCAAAATCAGGAATGTGTGTTCTTGGAGTTAGGAGTAACTGGATGTATAAGGATAAGACTTTATTTAGTGTGTTTTCAAAAATTAAATTTCCTGCTGTTTGTGGAGAATTTTCATAATTGAAATATAAAACATTTTAGGATTTTATACGTTTGCATGATAAATGAATATACAATTCTGTACATATTATATACATACCAATTTTCCTAAAAAATCTGTTTTTATATTGCTATATTGGTCGATGTAAATAACTGAATAACCTTTATTAAAAACTTTTCGGTGGTTCTAGAAAGTTATAATTTTTATTGTACACATGAAGATTTAATTAAAAACAAGATTTAATTAAAAATACTTTATTATTGCTTATTTTTCCCATAAAATAACATTCTTCAAAACAGAATACTGTTTTACTTCATTACATCAAAAAATATTTGAAGCAGCTTTACTCTTAATTAAAATCTATTAAAGTTCTTTTAAACGATATTTTAAAAAGCCTGATTTCAATTAAATTCAAGCAAATTTCCTGGTAGAAATGGAAAACATTTCTTACCTAGAAAATAGGTAGCAAAAGAAAAGATTGAGTAGAGACGAGCTAACCTTTTTAGAATATAATTTCCTAGCATGAAACGTTTTTTTTCACATGAACTAAACATTTAATAGAATAAAAGCCTTAACCCATTTTTAAGATATTAAATAGCTAATCTAAATGTTCTAAAAAAGTAAAGCTATGCAACCTCGTGACACTCAATGTCACACTAGAAGAGAAATTTACCGATCGTCCATCTACATAAGAAAACCAAATTACACACTATATTTACATTTATTTTAATTTTATATTAGTTTATTTACGTTTAATGTTCTATAATGGAATATAAAGAAAGATTTATAATTAAAGTTTTGAAATCTGATAATTCTATTCTTAGGTATTAAAATCAAATTTTTTGGGAATTTTTTCTTACGTATTTACAAGGTAAAACTTATCGTGTTATCTTAGGATATATTTCATATCTCAGCAATAACTTTCTTAGCCATTTAGTATCCAATGTTAATTAGAAATAAAATTATCAACCCATTTAATAGAGATTGAGATTTTGCAATAGAACTAAAAGCATTTTGAAGACCATAAAAATACCTATAATTTTAGAAAAAAAATTATTCTAGCTATTATGGTTCTTTTGTTTTCAACAAAAACGGGTTTTTTTCAAACGATTATAACTGTTAAATTAAATTATCAACAGCTCTGAAAAAAATTGTGGTATTTAAGAATATATATATCTAAAATCTGTAAAAGTTTCAAGCCATTTCATCAACTATTTTTTGAGTAGAAAGCTGAATACTGAAAAAAAAGAGTTTTCTATGTCCAACGATTACTGGAATAAAAATGCTTTAATCGACTTGAAATTTTGGGAAAAAGTAGATCTTTTGTATGTTTAGACCTGTATAGTTTTTCAGCTTTTGAAACTTATTAATTCAGAAGATTAAAGTTTTCTTATTTTTTTTTTAATTTTTTGAATAAAATTGAAGAATTTTAAAAATACATGTTCTTGTTTTTGTTTTATAACGATTTTGAATTATACATGTTATCGTGGTTTTTTGAAAAGGTAACCTTTTTGTATATTTGTAGGAATTAATAACATTTTTAAAATAATTCATGAATATATTTCAAATTTGAAGTATCATTATAAATATAGGAACAATAAATTAGTTTGGAGGAAGCTAAGTGTCAATGAATTCGCAGCGGCTTTTCCTTGCTGAAGGAAAATGTTTTATTTTCCGATGGCTGGTTTTAGAGTTGAAGTCAAAAGTAAACAGAAGTCGTAAACACATCAAATTCATCTTAGAAATAAAATGGTAATGTTGTAGAATTTCACAATGCTAGGACAAATGAAACAGTGGAATAGGACCTTTCCCTTCCTGAAAGAGTTTTGGCATCATTAGTAGGTAGTTTTGCATCATTTGCTGGAGGAACTTCCAAATTAAGTTCCTTTTTATTATGATCAATTATAATCAATGTACTTCCCTTAGAATTTCGTAGAGAAAGAGCATTAGAAAAGGGCAATTTCACAGTTTCACTAATTTTTTTCTTCATTAGAGTATATATAACACCTTACGTTTATATAAACGTTTCTCATGTTTCTACAATCAAGACGAATTAAAATTTTATTAGTAAATAATTAAAAATTACTTTAAATTTATTTTCTTTATACTTCGGTCGAAAGTACGTATATCCCACACCGATTTCAATACATAAAGTCTTGAACTTGTGCACTGTTTTTTTTATTTTTTTTACGCTCTCTGTAAGAGTACGTAACCTCATAGTTGCTATGTATATATATATACCAAAATATATGTACTATTTTGTTACATTTACACCAAGTACCAGGTCACCGATGATTTTGAAAAAACTTTTTTTTGGACATAAATAAAATGATAAAAAAAGAAAAAATCCCCGAAGCTGGATTCGAACCCAGACCCTTGTTCTTTCTAGGCAACCCGATCAGAAAATGATTAGATCCTCTTGTCGGAGCCCACTCCGTAACCTTAAGGTTCCGTTCGGGTCCTGATAAAGCGTGAAACGGTGTGCAAATCAGGTTCCTACGTGCTTAATGTCAGATTAAAGAATGTAAAGTTAGAAATTTGAAATTAAAACAAAAGCACGAGCCGCATTACGCGCGCACTAAGATTTCTTTTATATTTAAACATATTTCTAAAGTAAAATGTATAAAACATTTATATTGTAACATATATAATAGCACCATACTATTATAAAAAATATGTATATTTTAATACTCTATTGCAACCACACAACTGGGGGAAGTATTTAAAGATAATCCTTAAACAATAAAAACGTACGCATAATCACAAAATCCGGGAGAGCCTTTAGAGATTATAAATAATTCTTTACACAATTACGGGTGGGGGCTGAACATGCGAATGTACACTTCGGAATTGCATCAAAATATCGAATTTTTCTACATCGACTTCAAATATTTACAAATGACTGTTTTGTCTCAGACGTATAACTAGACTGCTCAAATCGTCAAATGGTCATTAAGAATAAACAGAATATGATCGAAATAGTTACATTCGAATAGCCAGTGGCTAAAACATGAAAACTTTTTTTGACTCTAAAGTCGAATATTCGTACCTGCGAAAAATAAAAGTAATTAGTCTACATTGGTATGCAGCGGTATGTGCTTCTGTTACACCAGGGATGAGAGATGTAGCCAAATTGGCAGAATGTATGTTTCGTGGCGGCGGTAATGGGGCGATAGATTCGGCAACGTTGTCGAAGCTCTGGAGCCTTGATTATAAGGACAACATCATTTAAATTTAAAAACTTAAGTCTTTAGAACAGGGTTACGTTGCGATTGTTTAAAACTGCTCCAAGTTGCAAACTTCAGAGTGAATTAACGTAGGAAGTATATCTATATCATAATTCAATATATAGATATACATCTTACGTTATTTCCCTCTGAAGTTTGCAGCTTGGAGCAGTTTTCACAATCGCAACGCAATCCTGCTTTAGAATCAAATTATTAAATTTAAAAAGAAAAATATTAACGCTTTGCTGATCTAAAACTGATCTAATTATCATTCAAATGAATTAAAATTAAATTATAGTAAAAAATTATATTCCTGACGATCGAAATAGTACTCTCAAAGTGCGATTGGATTTTTCTTTAGTTAATAAAATTTGATAATATTTATTACAAAAGAAAGGGTATTCCGCATTAAGATAAGTAAAATGTCCTCAATTTTTTTTTTTTTTTTTATACGAATTAATATACGTCTTGTGTAATAAAAAAGTGGGTAACACCGTTTATTTGCCCCAAAATGCTCCCTCCTCCTGTAGAGGGTCAAAAAACCTGTTTATTTGCAATTTGCCTTTTTCTTGGCGGTTTTTGATTTAATCTTTTTGAAAAAAATCATGTATATTGATATGATATATACCTTTTTTAGTAATTTTTCGGAGATTATCAGAGCCTATTATCCTTCAGAAAAAAATTCTTAAAATTTTTAAATTGGATTTTAACCTCAAAATAAAAACAGTACATCAAATTTTATATTTTTAGGTTTTTTGTTGTATTAAATACTATTTTCATGAATTTTTTCAGATTTTTTAATTTGGGACGCCATTAAATCTTTTCATTATTGCCTGATACGTCATGTATGATACAATTTTATTTATTAATAAAAACAAATGTTTATTAACAAAAATATTTTTTTTAGGATTTTTCCCTTATTTGTAGCACAAATAAGAATATAAAAAAATTATATTTAAGTACGTACAAGGTGTCCAGCATTAATGGATTAAAAAGCAAAATTTTACTTTCATGGTTATAGTTGTGGAAACAATAGAACATTGCAAGGTACGTCATACAGTTTGACAATATCGCAAGATACGTCATAATTGTTAACCAATAACTGAAGTCAAATGCACTATAAAAATTTATTGTTAATAATGCTTTATTTGAACAAAATTGAACAAAATAATTCATCAAAAGATACTAAATATAAGATGGAAAATATTTTGTAAATACTTTTCATGCGACAATAAAGTGTTTGAAAAGAAATTTTTTTTAATATCTCAACTGACTAGGGAGTACCTACAGAGCTACCTTAATAATTATAAAATTTAAAGCAGATCGTCTTCAAAATTGTTTATGTGACCGAAACGAACTTTTACTTTGACTTATTAGAGTAAACATAACATCCATAATAACATATAATATGTTTACAAAGTAGTGCTAAAACTTATAATTATTACTAAAGATTATAACGGTAATGGAAAGTCTCGGGCACTTTGCTTAACAAAAGAATTTATTATATAAAATTTAAAATGTATATTAAGAAAATTATAAGAAAACAAGTCGTTTTAATTTACCGTACAACGATTAAAAAATCTTCAAAATAGAAAAATTTTTTAATTCATAAAAATTTGATTAAAAAGGTAGGAATCATTTTTCACAATAATAAGTATTTTCATTCACAACCTTAATTGACGAGCTTTAAAAAACATTTCATTAATTTCATTCGCGTAGTTATTTTTTCATCAATATTGTTTATATTTTATCACTTTTCAATTTTGAGCGTCAAAAAGTATAAAGTGAAACAAAAGATCGCATATCAACTGTCAATTTCAAGCTTCCGCTAATTCCTAGGTACGCACAAACGACGCGTTGCCTGGAGGATTCGAAGCGTACATCAAGAGCTTCGCTGAAATGAATCAGGGTACGTTCGTGAACCGCAGAGCAAACCACGTCAGTACATTCCAAACCGAAGCTGCTACTTTGTGGAGACATTAAATGAACTGTGCTCAGACAGCCCGATCAATCGACAGCCAACGTGGGTGTGGGAATATATGTGCCGAGTGTCCGATGAAGATTCCACAATGCGGGATTGACGGGAAAAGATTCAATTGAGTTTTAGCTTTTGGTTCTAGATTTATAAATGTTTACTTTCCTCCGTAGGAATTGATGTACAGGGTGGAAAAATGTTATTTCAAACTCTTGATCTTAATTGATTGGTATATAATTATACACGTAACAATGTATGCTTAAAAAGGCAGCACATTCTGTTACACACAAAAGGTAATACTGACAAAGATAATGTAAAGCGTCGATAGTGTATTTCTATAAATACGGTCTGACTATACTTGCTTTTAATCACTTGCTCGTGCACGTACCGGTATTCATGCAATGTTAGACGTATGTTTCAACAACTACAATACCTGTAACCCGACACGTTTTCTTGCCTGTTTTAAAAGAATGATATATCAATTTCTAATTTGAGAAACAATAACAATTATTTAATGAAATTACAGTTCCCAATTGTTTAATCGATTCGTGCTATGCATTGACTTTTAAACAGCTCGAAAACAGGCTATACCTGTAGTAATATTTATAAATGAACCATTTAACGAAAAGAATCCAAATAAATTCTAACTTAACTAGCACAAAGTATCCTGGAGCGATTGCTGATGATTGCGGATTCCGTGTCCGCAGGTCACTTGGCTAGGAGAGCTCACCGTCTAGATATGCCCCGCGGTCAGCCGACGAGAGAGTTAGAGGCATCGGCTGGAATGCGCCGGCGACGTTTCGACTGCAACGAATCGTCGCCGAGAACGACGAGGACGACGACGACGGGGAAATTAACGCGGCACCAAAGGCGCCGCCGGTGAGCGAGACTACACGCGCAGCAGTACGTCACGTTCCCTTATCGCGCGTCGCTCGGCGAGAGAAGAAAAAAATGGGCGCCAACCAGTCGTCCAGAAGTCTGCCCACCCCAGGCGAGGAAGGTGAGTCCCCGACGAACCAATCTTATCGGCTTGACGTATTGCCGGATTTTTATTATCTCTATGGGAGATAAAAACTTGTATTTATTCGGGAGAATGATTTAGCTTTACGCTCCACCTCGAGTGGATACTAGTTTTATTTCGCCGCTAAAACTTTCTTTTATTTCGAATAAGGCGGGGTGGTCCGAAAACTTATGACTGGCTCTGTTTCGTAAGAAAGCAAATCGGATCAAATCAAAGTGAAGCAAGTGTATACAAACTTAATTTCTTTGGCTTTAAAAAAAAGATTTTATTATTAAAGAAGTCCTTTCCGAATTAGATGCGGTTTAAAATCATATAATCCTATAAGTTTATCAATAATTATTGCAAAAAGATATATTTCATTTTATATCATGCAGTATTTCTAGTAAAATAAAATAACGACAGCACATAATACACTACTCAAAAAAGTATGGCATCACTAAGATAGTCTCAAATTTAACCGTTTTTTGTAACGTTGCAACTTTGTCAAAAATCGACCAAAAAAATCTTTTTTTTTTTAAATTAAAGCTCTAAATCTCTTCTTTTGGATCTGGATACTATTTTTTTTATTGAAGTTGAAGATCACCTTTTGAATAGAGAAATGTACAAAGTTTCAAGTTTCATATTTTTTTATCATGTTGAAAATTTCTGTATTAAAAAATAGTACCCAGATAAAAAAATTCCAGATAAAAAAATTTTCAAAGAGTGAAAATAGTGAAATTAAATTAAAAAAACACATCCACACATTCGCACATTCACATACATATACAAACATGATGAGCTAAATTCGACCGTCTACCTCCTCGTGGTGCTTGTCGGGTAACGCTAAAGTTGGCAGTAATCGTAAGACACGTTTAGTTTACATTGTTTACACTATTTCAAAAACAGTGTAACTTTAGAACGCTGTAGAATTGCAAGGAAAAATCGTAGAGAGCTTTTTTTTAAAATTAAAGGTATTTAATGCTTTGTTATTTTCAAGTTCGAGAAAAAATTATTTTACTCTGTGTGCAACGGCAAACTTTGTACATTTTTCAATTCAAAAGGTGACCTTCAAATTGAAGATCACATATTGTGTGATTACATGCAAACAAAAAAATAGTATCCAAATCAAAAAGTAGAGATTTCGAGCTTTAATTTAAAAAAAAAACTTTTTTTGGTCGATTTTTGACAGAGTTGCAGCGTTACAAAAAACGGCTAAATTTGAGACTAACTTAGTGCTTGTAACCTAGCCATACTTTTTTGAATAGTGTATTTCGATTAACTCCTCAAGCATGTATCTATTTTTTAAAGAAACTTTCTTCCCATTAAAAAGGGATTCCTTTGAATTAAAGAATGTTTTCTTTGAATCAAAAAAATATTTAACCGATTCCCCGCAAAGCTTTCTTTGATTTTAAGAAATTTTTTTCTCAGTGTAGGAATATTTTACCTTGTTAAATAAATAAATTAATTAACCATGTTATATTTATTATATAAATGAGTTCTTCGTATTCATAGTTATTCTTAATGATTCGTACGTAAATCATGATTAAACCAACTATCAGATAAAATAATATTCCTTATTGAATAACTTATTTGTAATTTGATATCATTCTTAATACTATTAACAGGTGTTATATCCCATCCATTTTATTCCATCCTGAGGATTACAGTCAGCATGACTAAACGACTAAGAAAAATAGGCTACTTTACGAAATGAGAAATATCCTTATGCCTGCACATATTTACCTGGAAAATTCTCTCAGCTTGCATAGTATTTTTCATTCTTCTTCGAAGGGCGGCTCTACTAAATCTCGCGAGTAGGAAGATCACGTAGGAGGGAAGCAGCGTGAAATATGAATGTGTACAAATTTTAAGCTATGATGGATCAGCGGCGGTTCGATAATGATCCGAGCTCTGCTAAAATCGTTTATAGCTGAAACGGCAGCAAATTGTGTTTGATAGCCTAATCTACGGAAGATCAAGCACAGCTTTGATTGATGCGAGTACTAGGAATGGAGGAGTCATCAGCAATTATAATAGCTGCAAAACATGGCTGAGATTCTGTTTCACTATTAAAATTAATTGATTGGTTTAAATTTATTTAGTACCCTAGTAGCAAGTTTCCGATAATATCGCTAGAATCTAGGTGGATTCTAACATTCTAGCTAGATTTCATTAATAAATTCTCGATATACCGATAATATAGGTAGAACCGGATTGTAAGTTTTAATATTTTTTTAAAATTGTCTGAAATAAGTTTATTGAACAATTATTACATGTATTTACATTTATAGATTTAATTTAAGTGAAATATTAACTAAAAAATCAGTTTAGAGTGCTGCTTTTGTTCTACCAATGTTTATATATGTAGAAACCATCGTCAGGCCACCGATGATAATGTCCAGGTGATCTCCGTAGTTTTCGGAGTCTAGGTGTCGATTCACCTCGAGGATGCTGTCTGACGGCTCTTGCTCTCCGATGTTGATGTCCAGGCGGTGCTCTCCGTAGTTTTCGGAGTCTAGGTGTTGATTTACCTTAAGGATGCTGTCTCACGTCTCTACCCGATGATGACCTCCAGGTGATGCACTCCGGAGTTTTCAGGGTCTAAGGGTCTCGGGGAGCAAGTGCTGTCAAACATCGTCTTTAAGATGAAACGACATCTAGACCCCGAGAATTACGCCCACACGCAGAAAAATTTTGGTGAAAAATTACCCCTATATTTGAGTGAATCTCGGGCGATTTTGACAGTAAGGTGAACT
>JAWWEM010031778.1:0-16076 GCA_035582935.1 Ormyrus thymus | reverse complement strand
TAATAATGTTAAATATTTGAACAATTCAAACAATTTCAAATTTCTACAATAAACTGTTAACTTCCTGAACTTGTAGACTGTGTAAACAAATAATTTTTTTTAAACCTTTACACTAGATTGACAAATTTCACAGCATACTTTGATATTTTTGAGCCACGTTTTTAATACATACAAAAAAAGTATTTACCAGTAAGAAGAAAACCAGAACTATGGAAAAAAATTTTCTTATCTAAAAAGACTGCTTATATCATACTAAAGTATTTACCTGAACCTAAACCTTTTCTTTACAGTTTTATTTTTTAATCTTTTGCTTTTGAATAATTAACATAAATCCGAGATCACCATCGGATTCATCGTCGAAAATTACTAAAGAAATGACCTTGCCCAGTGTGATAAAATCTTGACACAAGGTAAAACAGTCATTAAGTTTAAATGACCTTCAAATGCTTTTCAAGGTCACCCTGACCTACGACCTGAGTACTTGTTTGGACGTAAAATTTCCCGTACTTTCGATTGCCGACGTCAAAAAAGGGGGTTTCCATTTAAAAAAATCGAGCTGACCTACAGATAACCTTCAAGGTCATCGTCAAGGTCAAATCCAAGGTCAGCATTGCATTCCTCGTAAAAAGTTACTACAAAAGTGACCTTAACATTTTCCAATAATAATTTACCTGAGAAATTATTTGAGTATTTCCAGACTTTTTGGATACCCTGTATACAAGTATCGATTCCATAGACACTTGCGATGATAATGGATTAAGGATAGAAGCACTTTTGCCTGAATACCTTAATTCGTTGAATTCAACAAGTTTGCCGCCTTCTGAATTACGATTAAGAATTAATTGTGTAATTATGCTTATGAGAAATATGAGTATTCACGAAGGATTATGTAATGGAACTCGACTAAGAATTTTAGAAATGACTACTAATTTATTAAAACGTAAAATATTAACGGATGATAAGAAGAATGACATAGTATTTATTAATAGAATTACTTTGCATTCTGAGAAAGATTATCCTTTTACATTTAAGTGGCGCCAATTTCCCATTAAATTAGCGTTTGCTATGACAATTCATAAAGTTCAGGGTCAAACGTTTTCTAATATTGCTATTGATTTAAGAAGAGACGTATTTACTCATGGTCAGTTGCACGTTGTAATTTCAAGAGTACGTTCTCTAAATAAATTAAAAATATTTTTAACTTCAAGTAATACTGATAGAAAGTAAAAAAATCATGTATTTAAAAAAATTTTAACTTAATCTTAATGATTGTTTAAGTTTAAATGGATTATATAATTGTAACGTTATCGTTTTCTAGCGAGTAATTAATCAGAACAGATACACTGACTTATTTCCTTTTAAGGAAGAACGGCAATATCAACACCGTCTTCTACTCAAAACTTATTACAGCTGGACGTATAAACACTCAGCTGTTCAGGACTTGGGAAAGGAAACTATTTACCGGATTTAAATAAATAATTCAGAGTGTATATGTAAACTTAATTTTAAGCATTTATTATAAACAACTAAGACTATTTACAAATCTGTTTGAATTCTCTTCGCCAGATCGATCTGTAACAAACAAAACGGTTTCCGAAATATAAGACGCTAGACTTTTGAATTTATTCTAGAACGCGAGTGCTCGAGAAGTCCAAGAAGCGATCCTAGCGTATAGACACTAAGGTCGCCTTCTTCTCGAGCAGTTCGGCAATGGATACACCAAAGACTCCTCCCGGGTGCGTGAAACCGCGTTAATTTATACAGTTTCGAGTAGAAGGGATTTTGCGCTAACATCCTTCTACTAGAATTAAATAATTAGCAGAAAGAAGGGAACGGCCGCGGAGAGGGGACTCTCCGGGCTCACTCACCTCTGAGCTGCTGATGCTCACGCAATAATTAATAAACTAAACTCGCCGATTGTGCAAAGCTACCCGCTGCTCTGTCACATAATAATTAACTTATGTCTTGAAACAATGCGCAATTACTTATACTGATGTTTTTTTCTTTTGTATTGATGGAATTAATATTTTTAAAAATATATTATTCATAATAATTATTTTTTTATTGCATTGTATTTTGATATTACTTATGTTAATTATTTTTATAAAGTAAGAGACAGCAATAAAAAAGTTGTAGTTTTGTTATAAAGTTATATTATAAGTTTTGTGTGCGCAGTTATATACTATATAAATACGTATGACTTCTTTTTCTTAAAAATGTGTTAAAGCAATAGAATACTAAATATATTTTTAGTATTCTATATATTGATATATTTTTATTGAAAATTGTTGGAAGAATAATAAAGAAATCTTGGATTTATTGAAATATAAATTTTTTGGGTCTTATGTTAGCTAATTTGGATTCGCCATTTAAATTCAAAAATTTGATAGAAGATTAGCAAAGCTATATGAAACAAAGTTTTATTTAAGTTTATAACAAGTGTTCTTAATAATAAATTTTATTATCTTAGTAATGATATTTCAGTGGAATTCATGAAAGAGAAGGGAAATGAGAGAGAGAAAGGGAAGAAAGAAGGAGAGAGAGTGAAAAAGGAAGTGGCAGAGGGAGTGAGGAAGATGGAGATAGGAAGTGAGAAGAAGGTAGAGAGAGATGGGGATATAAAGAGGAGAGTAGAGAGAGAGAGAGAGAGAGAGAGAGAGAAGGGTAGAGAAAGGGAGATAGTATTGAGAGGGAGAGAGGGGACTGACAGACAGACAGACAGACAGTCAAACCTTTTATTTAACAATAAGGCAAATTACAACGTACATGTAAAATTGTCGTATAAAAATATAAGAATAACATAAAAATCGTGTAAAAATATAAAATAACATTTTCGATTTAACAAGAAAATAATAAAGAAAACTAGATGACAGTATTTGGTCAAGGAACTATTTAAGTCGAATTCACATAATAATAATCACAGAAACATAGTAATATCACAGTCTAGCGCATAGAGTTACATAAAATATCACAATCAGCTTACTATTAAAAAACACTGATAAATTTAAGCACTGTGTACATATGGCCAATGACCACGTCAAAAACATTTCACACATATGGGAAGAGGGGGGTCAAGGGTCAACATCATAGAGATGTTGACGCACCGCTGTTTCAAAGGTGCGAAAAGATGATGACTGGCGAAGGGAAGAGGGAAGAGAGTTCCAGAGTCGAGCATCTTGAACTTGGAATATTCTGACATCAGCCTCGGTGCTCACTCTAAGAATGTTGAGTTTCCGCGGAACTTCTCTATCGGTGGGCCTGGCTTTGTACTCAGTAAAAAAACTTCTTAGGTAGCAAGGTTCACGGAGCCGGATAATTTTATAAAGAAGAAGTGCTGTAAAGTACAGCCTGCAGGAATCCGAGCGGAGCCAGTCTAGGCGCCTCCGATAGGGAGTAATGTGTTCATCCCGCCTAGTTCCAAAGACTTCGCACATGAATTGCTTAACCTTTGTGGTCGGATACGTTGTTTGTCCGTAGCGTCCAAGAGCACCACTGTGCAGTAGTCTAGGTGGGGTTGTACTAAAGACTCTGCTAGTCTTCTACGGAGCGTCTCGTTAGTACTGTCCCTAATAAACCACAGACTATAGAGGGCTCTGTTAACAGTTTTGGCGATTTGGTCTATCTGCGGTTTCCAAGTCAATTTATTGTCGAGTACTAGGCCGAGACTCACAACCTCGTCACTGAACGGGACGAGCACTACACCCCGCAGCCCAATTCCAGGCAAGGCCATAGCGTTAATGTCATTGACATTTCTTTTTGAACCAAATACAATTGCCTTCATCTTTCCTGGATTGAGTCTCAGTCCAGAACGATCAGCCCACCCAGCCACCAGTTGTGCCGCAGCAGAAAGCTTAGCTATACCGGATTTTATCTTTGATGGTATGTAGATAAATCTGGAGGTGATCCGCGTAAAAGATGTGATGAGCGTCTTGTCCAGTGAGTACGTCGTGAAAGTCATTGACGTAGAGGCCGAAAAGCAGGGGACCCAGGAAAGATTCCACGTGCAAAAGAGAGGTTAAATATGTTAACTAAGAATTCACCTATAGTCGGGAGAGCTTTCGTGATCACCCGCTGGGGAACTCCGTCCACCCTCCTCGCTTGCGAGGAGAAATGAGAAACAGCAAGGATTACATCACTAAAATTTATTGGCTTAAAATTAAAGCCTTCCTCGCTTGCAGTGCTAATAACATCCATTGCTCTATTGATATCTTCGAGGGGAGAGGGCGAAATCCCAGCAAAATGAGCGTTCAGCTCACCCGGTGCGAATCCATGTAACTCCTCCTTGCGCTTAGGCAGGAGGCCGAGGTTGCGCATTTCTTTCCATACATTCTTGTTACTATCTGAAGCGTCTGTAAGATGTTGATGGAGGAAAGTATTACGTTCTTCGATTAAACGCACGTCGACCTCCTGACTAAGTCGAAGAAACTCATCAAAGAGCTCAGCCCACCCAGTACGCTTATAATGTCTGTGCGTAGCATTGCGTCTATCAATGAGCTGCCTTAGCTCTGGCCCAAGGAGCATATTTAGCATTAGGGCAAACCTTTTTAAGAGGCGCCAATTCATTAATTATAAAAGCTAGATTTTCATTGAGATTTGTTAAAGCTCCGTCCAGGCTGTATTCTACAGAACTCATGGCAGCCTAATCACAACAGGAAAGCATATTATTAAGTTCCGTTGGATCTATGCTGCTGTAATCTCTGTACGAGAAGGATTTCCGAACAGAAGCCAAGGTAAAAATGCTAATCGTAACATCTATAGCACTATGCCTCTCGAAGGTGGGTAATCACTCATTCTGGCAGCTCAACACCGTGTCGCTGTCCATGTGTGAGACGTATCCGTGCGATGAGTTGGGCCATGCTAAACGACTTGAAGAGAGAGTTCTTCAGTCAGACGCCGGATAATGTTTGCATCAACAAATGCCGACAACAGGTCTGCATTCAGATCCCCCATAATCATTTTGTGGCTATATTCTGTGCTTAGGTCCCGTAAAATAGAAAAGAGACTAGTGTTTCTTTGCATCGATACTCTAAGGGGCTTGTAAAGAACTCCGACAAGAATCGGGGGAGTCACCCTGCCGTACGGCACAGAATAGATATTCGGGGACACCGGGTTTATCTCGCCTCTGCGTATTAGAAAACTTAAGTTTGGTTGTCTTATAATCACTCCGCACGTACAGCGCAACACCACCCCCGTTCACATTACGGTCCTGCCTAAGCAATGAGAAGTCTTTGATCTGAATAAGACCGTCGTCGACAACTGAGCCCAGCGAAGACTCCGCGATACCGAATACGTGGTAGGGATTACTCGCAAGGAACAAAAGGAGTCTCTCAATACGTGCTCTGAGAGAGTTAACGTTAAGGAACTCCGCATAGAGGAAACCCCCTGCCTCGTCCCTTCGCCAGCATCCTGGTCTAGTCAGTTCGTCGCCGTCGACTTACTAGCTTTTCTCAGCTTCCTGCCCTGAAGAGTTGATGTTAGTCTCAGGGCATTCACTGGAAAAGTTAAGTTTTTTAGGGGCTGACAAGTACGCCGTTTGAATAGCCTGCAAATCGGCGGCAGATGCAAACACATGTGCACGGTCTCCACCCTTATGTCTAGCCAGGAACCTGCCACCTGCGTACCAGACATACTTGAAGTCAAGTCCCTAGATAATAGGCCTCAAGTTTCTAAACAATAATAACTTTTCCCGGGGCAACATCACATTAATAAAAATTTAATGCCTGGAAACATAGGCAGCAGCCTCCTGACCAAGCAAGTCTGCGTTAATATCACTTGTAGATAAATAATTATTGGCGAACGTACGCCTTGATCGCATCACTTCTTTGACTAGGCCGGTTTTCGTAAGATGAACAACAGTAGAGAGCAGCACTTCTGAGTGTGCCTCCGTGACCTCCGCCGCATTCTCTTCTTGCTCGTTAACCGGTCGACGGCGACGCAAAACACGAGTGCCGGTTATTTCAGTTTCCCGCAGAGTAGATAGAACGGTGCTGAGCACCGCAAAGGCAATGTTGTTGAGCGTCTTATGAGTGGTCTCAACATCTTTTCTTAATACTCCATTTATAATAACCTCTTGACACTCAGCACCGCTTTTACCGGCCGCAACATCTGAAGCACCGAAGCTTAATTGAGGCGGGGAGGAATTCAGTACGCCAGCATGAGCATTATTATTGCGCGAATCACTAGAAGGGCCGCTGCCCGAATTAAAGTTAATATTACGCTCATTTTCATGATTGTCGATTCGACGAGCACCATGGAGGCTCTCAATCTCAGCGTGGACCTTGTGCAGTTCGTCTTTGAGACCAACGATAGCCTCGAGCAGCAGCCTCGTATTGGTGCAGGCAATATCCAACACACTGGATTGGTTAGTCAAGCCTCCCTCGAGAGCAGAAACTCTGGCAGTCAAATTTGCCAATAACCCTCATCCAAATGAGAGACCTGCGTGATGCAGAGATTTTACCAACAAGAGATTTAAGCTCGTCCAGCTGCTGCTCGAGCATGTCGAAGCGCCGGAAAAAGAGTTCCATGGTACTTACCGGAATCAGCACATGAGACTGCCCAAGAAGGCTCGCATCACCTAACGGCGCTTCCGGGATTAGAGAACTTCCTATCTGGTTCTCGGGATTGGTCTCTGCAATTTTGTCTGCAGCAGCAGCAACCTCAGCATCAACAGAAGAGACTGCACCAGCATCAACATCAGCATCAATCGGAGCACATCGTTGACATGCAGACCAGGTGCGTGAAGGCTAATATCCCGCCTAGCGTTGAGCTCTGAATGATGTGTAACTCCGAGCGCCTGCTGCGCAGCAGCTATATCGCGGCCGGTCTCGACGGCCCTGGAGCAGCTATTGTGGAGCCGGACGGCCCAACAGCGTGCTGCGCTGAGCAAAAGTTTCAGCCGTCTTCTTTTTCTTCAACTCCAATGTTGGAGGTTTTTTCTTTTCCGTTTGTTGGTGCTTTAAGGCAGCCCGACAAATGTTGCACGGGGCAAGATGATAGAGAGACGAAGAAGAAGGTTAGAGAGAAGAAGAGAGGGTTAGAGAGTGGGTGAGAAAGAAAGAGTGGGATAGGCAGTGAAATACAATTATCTACTCACCTTAGAGGAGGTCCGCCTTTTTTCGCCTCAGAATGTCCTCGGCGAATTTGGCGACCCGAAAACAACGGCACGTGACAGCGGGGGTGGCGCAGGATTCCATCTTGGGCCCCGACTTCTGGAACGCACAGTATGACCGCTTACTTAGACTCGAATTGCCTTCGGACGTGCGCCTCATTGCCTACGCCGACGATGTGGCAGCCGGATGGATGACAGATCATGGACTGCAGCTTGCGCTGCAAAAGACTGAGCTGTTACTTCTAACTCGACGACGAATAGACACGGTGGTCCCAATGACGATAGGAACGCAAATATTGGAGGCCAAAGGCGAAGTTAAGTATTTGAGGGTGACCCTGGATACAAAACTAAGCTTCTGGTCTTATATAAGGAACGTGACAAACAAAGCAGCAGAAAAGACAAAAACTTTGAGTAGACTGATGGCCAATACAAACGGACCGAGACAAAACTTACGTAGATGAAGGTCAGGAGGTGCGCGAACGCCATGAAAAGAGTTCAGAAGGTGGGCGCGCTGACAATCGCGTGCGCGTATCCAACGGTATCGGAAGATGCGATATTCGTGATCGCGGGGGTAATTCCCATCGATTTACTCGCGGCCGAACGAATACGATCGAATTATGGCAAAGACGATGGACGACGAATGAACAAGGACGGTGGACGAAACGACTTGTACCCGAAATCGCCTCGTGGATGGAGAGGAACCAGGGTGAGGTGGATTTCTATCTCACACAGTTTCTTTCTGGACACGGGTACTTCCGTAAGTATCTCTGCAGGATGAGGAGGGTGACCTCTCCAGAATGTAAGTACTGCGGGGGTGCTTTGGATGACGCGGAGCACACGTTTTTTGTGTGTGACCGTTGGACTGAGTTGCGACTACGGCTCGAGACGAAGATAGGGGCGATCACGCCAAAAAACGTGACTAGACTTATGACGACTGACGCGGACAGCTGACAGTTGATTGCAAAATACGTTACGAATGGGTTTCGGAGCAAAAGAACGGATGGATGTTTGGATGAAGCAAATTAATGTGGAAGTTGAATGTTAAACCGTGAATGAAAGAGATACTGGTATGAAAGGCAAGAACATGTATGACCACACACGGACTGCCGCCCAGGCTGAAGCATAACTTGTAATGTGCATAACAGTTCCGGGCTGGTGTCAGTGCAAACAAGGAGATACGTGTGTACTGGGGCGGACCCAGGGTAGGGCCGAGTCGCCACATACCCTAGTAGCCGGCCTGGAAGTTCGCTTGGGGGCTGGCTATTTGGAATCCGTAAATAGGTTCACAGACTCCTAAAAAATAATAATAATAATAATAATAATAATAATCCGCGGGGGAAGTCTGGTACCCCGTATGCGGCGCGTCCTCTGGCTGGCGGATAGAGGAACGCCCGGTGAGTGTGGAGGGCCGAGATGTTGAGGCGCCCGGTGCACCTGTGTGGTGCTTCCTCAACACGCTCGCAGAGTAGGACAGAAATAAAATATGCCCCGTGGACCAAACAGATTAAGGAAATGAACCCCGAATAACAAACCAACTATGGCAACGTGTAGTACTAATACAGCACCCCAAGAAGGCAACCCTACGAAGGTAAATCCCACCATTGATTACGATTGGGTGAAAGCCCCGATGGTCAATGCCGGCTCCAACGATTTTCGCGCTCTTTTTAAAGAAATGGACAAAGTGATGGAACGGCAAAGAATGACCTTTGACAACCTCCATCAAAACGCAGTAGTTGTCTCCAGACTAATGCTGAAGAACAACCCAACAGATGCGAAGGACGGGATTAAGGGCGTCCTTTCAAAAGCCATTATTGATCGATCAAGATCTCGCCGTACTGCCAAATGTCCATGCGGCAGTATAATTATTACTACAGCAAAAGGAAAATGTACCGCTGACGGCAGTAACGCCGGGAAGAACTAAACAAAAAGAACGAGCGGGTTCGGATACGGCTGAACCTGTCCCTGCGAAGAAAGCCAAGAAACAGATGAAAGGAGAAAGGCAGATCAAGTAGGGCAAAAAGAAGAAAAGAACCATGGAAAAAACGTGGACCCAAAGCCTCAGAAGAAAGCACCGCTGAGGCAGGAAGAAAGAAAGCGAGGCATTTCACGACGACGCAGAGAGGCAATTCTCATTCAACCGTCGGAGGGTAAGACCTACGCCCAAATCGTTGGCGCCTTAAAGAAAAACCTCAGAAAGGAAGAGGTAAAAGTAGAGTCCTGCTTGAAGTAGGACAAAAGATACAAGACAGAGCCCTTGATGAGAAAACTTTCCAGATGGCACTAGGAGAGGCAGGAAAAGTAAGGAGATTTACCCCTAAAGTAACGCTGGAGATTAGAGATATTGACTGCTGCGCTTCGCAAAATAAAGTGGAAGCAGGAATCAAAGACGCAACAAAAGGCGATCACAATTTCAAACTGAAAGGAATGATTGGCAAGCTTGAGGGCCAAGAGAAAACGGCAATTGTAGAACTCAATCAAGATATTGCCCGTGAGCTCTTGAAAATCGGAAAAATCAGGATTGGATTCGTAAACTGCAGAATCCGAGAAAAGCTTGCACTACTGAGGTGCTATAACTACCTCGGGTACGGTCACACCAAAAGGAGCTACAAGGGCACAAAGAGAAGTGACCTCTGCTGTAAATGTGGAAAAAGTGGACACAAGAAGAAAGAGTGCAATCAACAACCGCACTGCTTACTCTGCCAGGAACTAAACGAACTAGCTGAAAAGCAAGCGCACATCGCTGGAAACTGGAAATGTAGTGCCTACCGAGCAGCGATACCGCAAAGAAAGAAACCAATATGAAGAAGGTACTACAAGGTCACCTGAAGCATAGCAAGACTGGTCAATTGCTCCTACCTCAAATAATAAAGGAAGCAGGGACTGAACTGTGCGAACAGTATACGGCTCCGAAGTCCTCGCAGTGGTTTACCAACAAAAAAGGTACCTCTGCGATCTGGATTCACACAAATCAACTAAACCAAAGAAAGGCTAGCGACGATTTTGTACTAGTCAGAGTAAGAAATACAACATTCGTAAGTGTATACATTTCCTCAAACTTAAACGTACAAGGATATCAGGAAGCATTGGAACACCTAGAAGACGTCTTGCGGACCTTACACCGATAGGCCATTGTCGCAGGAGACTTCAATGCGCGAGCTGTCGAATGGGGAATGCCCGAGACGAACAAGAGAGGAACGCAAATACTAAAAATGGCCGCCAGGACTGGACTGACTGTGGCAAACATTGGTACTACAAAGACCTACAGAAGACCAGGATACGGGGAATCCATTCCGGACGTAATTCTCGTACCGGAATCAATGGTTAATAAAGTAGTTGATTGGAAAGTAAGTGAGGAATACTCAGGCAGCGATCATCAACACATCACTTTTCAAATTCAAGAGAACAGAAGATCGGCTAACATCCCAAGAAAACCATCATCGAGATGGGACATCAAGCGGCTAGACCGTCAAAAATTCGAAGAAGCGCTAGGAAACGCAACAGCCCCGCTGGAGGAACTAACTTGAGGACCTGACGGGAAAGGCACAAGCGGAATATCTGTCAGAACAAACGATGTGTTTGATAAGTAAGACATGCGACAAGTCCATGCCGAAAAAAACATGTGTACCCAATAAATAACCAATGTACTGGTGGACGGATCAAATCGCAAACCTCAGGAGAGAGTGCCTCAAATTAAGACGGCTTGCCCAAAGGCATAGAAATAAAGATGATGCGGATACTCTGTCCAAGCAACACAAAGACGCGCGCAAGAGGTTTAGAACATCGATTGCTGAGTAAAAGAAGACACGGTGGACAGAATTGTGCGAAAGCGTCGACGCGGACCCCTGGGGCAAGGGCTACAAAATAGTAACGCAAGCTCTAGGAAAACGCGGATTACCTGCTGCTATGGAAGCAAGAGTCATGGAGAATATCCTAGACGTTCTCTTCCTAGTGCGCCCTGCTAGAGAAAAACGGATGAATAACGAGGAACTTGACGAAATACAAGTATTCACTGCCGCAGATCTACAAAAAGCAGCGAACTCAATGAAGAACGGAAAAGCTTCTGGACCGGACGGCATCCCTGGAGAAGTGATGAAAATGGTCGCCAAAGCAAGACCTGAAATCCTTCTCCAGATGTACAACAAGTGTATTAAGACAGGCGTGTTCTGCAACAGATGGAAGGTCGCACGACTGGTGCTAATCAGCAAGGGTAAAGGAGATCCAGCTTCTTCCTCAGCATACCGACCACTCAGTTTGCTCAACACCGCCGGATAAATGCTGGAACTGCTGATCAAGCCGCGACTGTTGTGGGCAATCACGAATGCCGGGGATTTCTCGGAGCGGCAGAACGGTTTCCGGAAGTGTAGGTCGACGGTAGACGCGATTCGCGAAATCATTGACGCGGTTAACAAAACCAGAGAGGCATGTCACGGGGCACGCCCTCTGGTTATGCTCGTGACGTTGGCTGTCAAAAATGCGTTTAACTCGGCTAGATGGGTAGATATTCTGTGCGCTCTGAAGGACAACTTTCGAGTATCCGAGAATCTGCTCTGCCTAATCTACAGCACCGCGGAAGAACAAGGGGAACGAGAAATAAAGCAGGGCTCTATCATTGGACCGAACCTGTCGAATGCGCTATACGACGCTTTGAATTGAAATTTAAATACGCTATTCGATTGCTAAGAATTGAAATGCCGTACGAAATACGAACGTAGCGCAACATCGGCTAGAACTTATAATGTTAACGGTCGGTTCGTGAATGACGAAACGCGGCCTCGAACTAGCATTGGCTAAAACGGAGATAATACTTCTGACTAGGCAGAGAATAGATACAGCGGCCGAATTCTAAGTAGGAACGGAGACGGTGAGAGCCAGTGCGGCAGCCAAGTACCTGGGAGTACTCCTGGATACAAAGCTGTCGTTTCGCGCTTATTTAGAATGGACGGCGAGAAAGGCGGAGCAGAAGGTCGCTGCTTTAAGTCGAATTATGGCAAACGTAGGAGGGTCGAGAAGCGCGATCCGTCGGCTGCTTACGAGCACAACACACTCGGTGCTGCTCTACGGCGAAGAAACATGGGTGGGCGTCCTCGACAAGAGGAAAAATCGTAAGATCTTATCGGCCTTGCAAAGGAGAGGTGCGCTGCGGATAGCAAGTGCCTACCGAACGATATCGGAGGGCGCGGTCTTTGTGATTGCCGGCGTGATCCCATTGGATCTGCTGGCTATCGAGCGGAAACGGATTTACGAATCGAGCTCAACGACGGGAAGAGCGGAGGCGACGACGCACGAATGCGAAATCACCATAGCCTCGTGGCACGGGAGATGGGACGTAGAACCGAAGGGTAGGTGGACCCACCGATGGATCCGAAACCTGCGACCGTGAACTTCTACCTGACGCAGTTTGTAAATGAGCATGGGTACTTCCGACAGTACCTCGCGAGAATGGGAAAAGTCCGCACACCGACGCGCATGTACTGCGGAGACGGAAACTACGACGCGAAACAGACATTCTTCAAATGTTCGAGATGGGCCGAAAAACGACAAAGGCTAGAAACCGTGATGGGAGTTTTAGCATCGGAAACCGTAATTATCCTATTGAAAAAGTCGAATAAAACTTTATAAAGACCTGGTAAAATTGGTGCAAATACACACATAGAACCTGAGACCGGTGTGTATTTGTATCCGGTTCTATGTGTGTATTTGCACCAATTTTACCAGGTCTTTATAAAGTTTTATCGAACTTTTTCAATACGGTAGCAAAATATGTAATGACGCCGAGTCGTGGAACACCGTGATCACTTACGTTACAAAAATTCTCATAAGTAAACCGGAAGATGGGCACCTCGACGCCTAAAGTAGAGATGAAATAAGGACGGGCAGAAGACCGCAAAACCAGCTCCTCCGGCCCGAAGTAATGCGAAAGTAGTCCCGGGCCGGGTTCTGGGAGGGAGAGGAGGTGGAGGTTTAGTGGGTAGTACTCGAAGGGACCCTGGAATCCGAAAGTAGGACACCAAGGAGCCTTTCAGGTGAGCTCCACACACGGTCGTGATTCGCACATCACTTCTATGGTGTGTAAATGCATTTCTCAATTCGTCGGATAATAAAAAAAAAAAAATAATAATAATAATAATTTTAATAATAATAATGTTCAATACAAAACAAATTAATCTTTAAACCATTCTTATTTAAACCATATTTATCATTGATAAACATACATTTTATAGATATTTTGAAAATAAAACAATCAGACTACGAATCATCAGGCATTTGTCAATTTAATAAAATTAAGCAAAAATCTAATATAAAAAGTTTTTTACTTGCTTGAATATTATTATCTTATTTAATTTAATTTTATTCTCTAAGATCAATAAAATATACAACTTATCTGAACTAAAAAGAAAGACAGAAATGATAAATTAATAAATAAATATATAGAAACTGTAACGGGAGAGATCTCTATTGAATATTCTCCCGAGAGAATATTCTACTAAAACTTCTTGAGGGGTTCGGTGCTCTTGCACCCAGGTGCCAAGCAGCACTTACCTCCGGAGGTGCCCCAAAGGCATCCCGACGACGACTCCCGCCGCGAATCGCCGCGGCCAGTTGCAACGCGAGAGACCCGAGTCTCTCGCTTCGTTTGATGTGCTCGTGCGTAGCCTTCGCTGCTGCTCACCGTTCCGGCCGTTCTCTACCGGGTTCGGCACGCTCAGCTTGAGTACGATCGTCGCGATCGTACTCCTACGGAGAGTGCCGGTATCCGGGGCTTTGCAGGCAAAGTGCAGGTCGCAAGAAATAAACCAGGTCAATTAAAATTGAAGGAGGTTTATTCTCTCAACGCAAAAACAATACAAAAAAAATCAACCGCCGAAAAGGTTATTGCCGGCCGATGCCGTCGCACGCGCTCGGTCGCAAGTAAACGTGTCGATTCTCAGAATACGAGGCGAACGCGCTCGCGCCGCGCTCGTCCGCCGCACGGTAACCGCGACGATGTACGAGGTCACTCCCGTGGAGACCTACGCGAGACAACGTACGAGCTGTCGCATCAGCTCGTAAGAGAGAAAGAACACAACTCGCGGATCGAGATCGGGTCGTTACCCGATCACTCGGTTACAAATCAGAGATTGCCTCCCGGGTCTCGATAGCTCCTCGCTAACTCGGCGTCGCCTCGCTCGTCGTCCCTCTTGCTCGATCGCTCGCTCACCCTCGAACTCCGGGCACCTCTCTCGCGCAAACAAAAATAGGTAGGTCTCGCGCGCATCGACCCGCCCGGCGTCGATCGCGCCCCTATCTTATCATCCGTTTCCTGACGTTGCCGTACGCGCAACCCTACCCCGCGTCGCGCCCGACAATCGGTCGAAAAGTCGCTCGCATGCGACTCTGGCTCGCGAAGACGCGTGCGATCTCGGGTCGGAATCTTCACGCGTCACAAAAAAAATAATTAAAAAATAACTCAAAATTAAAAGAAAAATCAAAAGAAGCAGAAAAAGAAGAGAATAATTGCAAACAATTAATACAATGGAATAGCAAATAAAAATTTTAATACCAAAGATATTGATAAAAATGTTATCGGTAATATGAATTACATATATTCTTTCAATAATGCAAAACATTCTAAAGATGAGTTAAAATCGAATAAAATATACCATGACTGTTTTCACAAAGGAAACGTTATTGTAGAAGATACTACTATTTACCCAGAATGCCTAAAAAATTTATTAATAAGGAATTCAACTGAAAGTAAACATTTCTCAAAAAAAAATTAGAATTTTTAATAATTTATCAGCATTTGCAAGTTTTGTTGCAAAAATAGTCAATGTGCCAATTTCAGGACCACAAATATTTCGTATTTGTGGACAAATTTACCATCACACATATTCGTTGAATCCAACTGATAATAATGTTCTTAAATATGTTCAGCTGTATGTAATTCACAATGAATTAGCTAATGAAATTAGTGTCACGCCTGGCGTAACGCGCGAACTTTTGACATAAGTGTCTAGTTATTAAGAATTTTTAAAAAAACTCTAAGTTAGCTTAAGTTGTGCGCGAGTCAGGTCCTTTCTCACCTTTTCCTTTTTTCCTCAAAATTCTCTTCTGATCGAGCGTGCGAAGGGGAACCGAATTGTGGTTACTCACGCATGTTACAAGTAGGTCGTGCATGCATTTTATTAGTTTAACCGGCGCCAGCGAGTCGCACCTGGGGGCAAGGATGCCACCTCCCTCTCAAGTTCGGGTGCGTATTCAGCCCTATAAAAAGGGGGTGAATTCGGCATCGTGGCCCCACTCGCTTTTCCGAACTCTTACGCGGAACGTATTGTTCGTATATAGTCGTCGATAATTTTATGTCTTTACTAGAAGCTATTTGTTTGACTACGTTTATAATCTGGATTGTCATTATAATTATTTTAGAAGTTATTTGTTAATAAATAAAACTTCGGTACGTTACTAGAATAAAACAAGATCTTTATTCATTCAAATACTCGTGCCCTTTCCCATTCCTGAGCTGCAGCCAAGTCGAAGTCTACTTCGCGAACCGAGACCGTCAAGGAACAACGTCACGACTCCAATCTTCAAGCAGGTAAGCTTTGTTTTTAAAGTATAATGTTTGCATGCTAACCTTCGCCTCATACCCGCGGCATATGCAATAAATTGTTTGGCCGGAAACGAGGCAACACGGATAAATAAATAATTTGACCGTGTCTATTTGAAGTTACTCTCGCGACGTAACAATTGGGGGCCCTACTCCGGAATAAAATAAAGTTAGTGCAAAATTGTGTTAAAATTAGAAACAACAAAAATTCGCAAAAATTTTTTTCGGTTTTCGGAAATAAATTAAAGGTTAATAAAGAAAAAAATGGCAGCTAAATCAGGAACGGATTCGCGAACGGAGGAAGTTTATATATCTTATCATCGTATATTGCAACGGCAGATCCAACTCTAATAGCAGCAGATGCTACTTTAAGTCTAAATC
>JAWWEM010031747.1:4947-16080 GCA_035582935.1 Ormyrus thymus | reverse complement strand
GTTTCTCTTTGTAAATTAATTTTGCAGTTTCCATAAAAAGAGCGCGGAATAAAAAGCGTAAAAGAAATGAATTTCACCAGCAGCCGACTCTTCCGACGGATAAAAGCTCAATAAATCATCAGACCTCACGACGTTCCCAGAACCCCCCGTTCCCCCCCACTACTTTCTCGATAATTACATAAAAACTTCAAATTAAACCGCGCGTCGGCCCCCGTTTCCTCGGCAAAAACGAGCTTCCACGTACGCGACCGGCGCGTCATACGGGAAAAGTGAAAGGGCGATTGGCCCCGAATCGAAAGTTGCAGCGGCGGCGGTCGCCCGCCCCCTCCCCCCTCCCCCCGACCACGAGGACGGTCGGAAGTTTTCCGAACCCTCGCCCACTATATTTACCCTCGCGCGCTAAGCTCCTCCGCTATCGGCCACTCGGACGGCCTTTATCTCTCCCTCTGTCGAGTCCTTCGCGTCCGCTCGCTTTCGAGGACTGCCTCGCTCTCTCGCGACGTGCGCGGTGTTTTTTCTCCGCGAGTATAGCGTTCGATGGAAAGGAATATGTTGCGGAAGACAGCGCGGATTGTCGGGGGGGGGGGGGGTAACGAGGTCTTTTGATTTTTGGCATCGGTAGATTTTCTTATTTAGATAACAGGGGCTTATATATCGGTTCTGGGGCAAAAATGGAATTCTGCCGATATTGATCGCGCGACGCGGCTGATTTCTGTTTCACTATCTATAATGAATTTTTCTTAATGTTCCCAATCCCTTTCGATAAGACTTTTTCACTGTGCAATTGATGTGAAGAAAGATATTATCCAACTTTTATTCAGAGAACTTTGTAAGAAAGCTTACATTGCATTATAAAACAAATAAGATATAAAGTGCGTGGCAAAGTCGAAGGAAAAAACTATACTTTTAAGTCACCGGCAAACTTTGATTATTTTTCATCTGAAAATTGTTGCTGCAATGCAGCGTACATACATTCTGAATAAAACGGAACGTCAATAACGCGTACCGTCAGTTTTAATTATTACACGACTTCGAAAGGTCGACTGAAACATGAAAAAATTTCGCCATTCAACGTCCAAACACCATTGTTATCTGACGGGCTCCTTTGATTACTCAGGCTGATTGCTTCTCTCTCTCTCCCCCTTTTATTTTTACTTCGAGCCGCACGAGTATATATACTTTTTTTCAACTTCCTCGCCGTCGAGCTCCAAGTTATTCCATTATTTCGCCCCTTTGTGCCTCAGTTTCTTGCGGATGCGCATCGGTGGCTTCGCCGTACAAACGGAAGACAATCCGTTTCGCGGCCGCTTTCTGTGTGAGTTAGAAAACTTTACTTTCGTAGCTGCGGCACCGCGAGACGTCGACGCGCCGCGTACATAAACTCGGAGGGGGACGGGGGACGGGGGGGGGGAGGATTACATATACGGCGAAAAACTAGTTATCGAGAGCCGCGATCTCGGATTTCGCACGAGCTTTCGTTCCCGCTTCGGAAGATTAAATGTTTGCACTTTTTGCGGACCGGCTTATAGGATTGAATAAAGAGGACGGGCGTCCTTTGGGAGTTTTAGTCGCGAAGAAACGGAGGAGAAGATTACACAGGTTTGAAACACAGAAGGTTTATCCATGTCGGACCTAAGTGCCCTAATCTTATGTATTTGTCAATACTGAATTTGAGTACGAAGTCACTTGGTTCATCGTGTCAGGATTTTCAAAGTTAAAATTTCGTTGGCTCCCAACTTTACAGCTGTGATTATTGCGCAATAAAAGAACAGTAAATAATTTTATCGAATTTTAAACCATTGTACAGTCACAAGCGAGACTTGAGCATTGCGTTATTCTTATTTACTTTTGTTATAAAAAAACGAGCGCTCGTCTTTCTGTTTTATGTTTAGTCTCTGACTTGATGTCAAACTGATAACTTCTTTTAAAAAAGTTAACCTTGATTTAAAAGGAGTTTTTTCGCTGTCAAGCCGAATTTTCTCTAAGTTGTTTCTTTGAATTTGTCACGCACTCACACATACGACGCAAGTGTACGTCTTGCTTCGAATTTTCATTGGCTGGGTTTTTTATGCCCTCGCGGGCTTTTTCCCAGCCACCTTTCAGCTAATAAATGATCTTTAAAAAATCTCAAATCATTATTTTTTATTGAATTTGAACATACAACCACCGTTATTACATTATACTGTAAAAAGGATCAACGCAATAATTATTGCCTCTTCACCTTACGCTCCACAATCAGTCACGCGATACCATCGTTACGAAAGCCCCAAATTGCCAATCGGAGAAAACAAGTCTCCCACCCAATACGCCATCCAAGAACAAAGGGCCAAGCCATCCACGCTTGATCAATCTCGACCCGGGCCCGAGAACGAGCAATTTTCCATACGCCCGAGCCGATCGGCAACGACCGGCGGAAATCAATTCGGACGCGGCACCGCGGCCCGATAATCAGAGCGGCGCGACGTGATCCCGAGCGACCGCATCGGCCGTTCGTCGCGGTACTCGCGGTAATTAGCGGCTGCCTCGCAGGCACGCGAGAGGCCTCGAATTTCCGACGCGAAACGGAAGGTGCGAGAGTGGGAAAGGCTTTGCGATGCGAATTATTTTCGCGGAACGTCGGGGGTGAGGGGGGGAGGGGAGCGTCGGTGCTGACGGAATTCCTCGATGCCGTTGGTGGAAGTGAGTATAAGGGTCGAGTTATAAAGAGAGATTCGAGAGCGACGGGAAAATAGTTTGGGATCGTTTTCGTTTCGCGTCGGAACGGCGCTTTTTTGGAATAAGCGGATCTAATTCAAAATAAAAAAATAAAAGTCTGGAATGCTTTCGCGTGGGTTGTTTTATTTTTTCGTGGAAATATTTTCGTTTCAACTGCGGTGTATATAAACCCTGTAAAATTAATAAAAATATCTGCTTTTTTTGTCATTCTTTCAGCCGTCGAATGAAAAGAATTTATGCAACGTATTAAAATGAGAATTTTTCATTTTATTTTAGCTTAAACGCACTTTTACATACGAAACAGAAAGGCTCGAATCCCTTTTAAAATCAATATAAAAAGCTACCGACTGCTCTCTATTCAAGTCCATCGATCCAATTTGGAAGTGCGAGCAAGCAGGGTGCACAAATTCGGGTAAGCCACTTTGAACGACTCGGCGCGCGTAGCGATAAGCATTACGCCACCTTAGAATCAGATAAACGCAGATTACGTCCGGATCTGCGGAGTAATTAGCGCCGGAGTGCTCGAACTCCGCTGAATTTAAACCGTCCCGTGCCTGGATGCAGCCTCGGTTCCCTGCCTCGAACTGCGTACCGCGGCTTATTCCGCATTTTGCAGTAAGAATGGATAATCGGCGCGAACGCTCGACGGACACGAGCGTTGGGTATTATTAATCGCCAGTGCCCCGCGAGACGAAGTGATCGAGTGGGGGGGGGGGGGGGGTCGCGTGCCCGGCCGTTTTCGGTAGATCTCGATTGCAAATCTGTGCGCGGCTTTACGGTGATGCCCGCGGTTTTGCAATCGATTGTAAATTTAAAGGCGATATCGGTGGCTTAATTGGCGCCATCGATCGCTGAATAAAGCATAAAACAGGTTTACAGCCGCACTTCCGAGAATTATCGTTACGATTCATCTAAACCGTTCGAGTTGCGCGCATGGCTTTTAGCCGTTAAATTAGCTTTTGATTACAATTTTTACTAGACTCCCCCGCGTATCGGTAGGGATATTGCGTTCGTAAAAGAGACGCCGCGCTGAATTGCTTCGATCCGAAAACATTTCGCCAACGTTTATTTGCGCCCTTTTTTTTTTCGAATCGGCTATAAAAATATTTCAACTCGTTTCGAACGACATCCCCGCGCTTAACCCCCCAATCAGTCCACCCACCCGTCTCGCGCAAGTACAAACGTACAAAATCGTTTACCCGCGCTTCGGTTAAAACTTCGTAACGGAGTTATCGGCGAGCGGCAATCCCGCACTCCATGACGCAACTCCGTTTCAGCGACGAAGGCTCTTACCGTGGCAAATGCAATCTCCGAGGGTTCGCTCGGCTCGGCTTAGCCGCGGGTCAACTCACCTGTAAGTGATGAAAGCGAAGACGAGGGCGACCAGGGACAGGCTGCCGCCCAGGACGACGACGAGGCTCAGCACGCCGTCCTGGTCGAAGGAGGCGGCCAGGCCCGTCGAGATGCCGTTCGCGATGCCGGAGGAGGCCTGGGGGAAGCCGTGGATCGCTCCCGTGTACAGGGTCTCCATGGCTCCGGGACTTGCTGGCTACCTGCGGGAAATTCAAGGGGAGAGGGTTGCGATGAGATTTTTCGTGATTCCTTTTCGGGGGGGGGGGGGGAGAGACGGGCATTGTTCCTTTGTCGTTTTGCTTTTGGGGAAAAAATTTTTGCGCTTTGGGAATGTTTGTGTTTTTATGTCGATGGAGAGGATTCATTGGAACGTTTTGATTTTAAGTAAACGAGCTTATGCGAATTTACTTTTTTTTAGTGATTTTAATAGATTTAGGGAAATATTTGAATTTGAAAATGCATTTTTATCCACACGAATATTAATATTTTATTACCTCTTGATAGATGATCAATTTTAATTTCACGCTGTTACACAATTATACGTTTGATGTCGTTTCGATAGCAATAAAATTCATACGTAGCAGAGATCATATCGATAGCCGCCTTTTAGCCACTGCTTTTACGATTAATTCGTACGTAGCAGAGATCGAATCGATAACCACCTTTTAGTCACTGCTTTTATGATTAATTCGCTCTGCGTGGTTACATCTGTAAATAGCTATTTCGTTTACGCAAAATCATCTGCATATTTATTATTTTAAATTAAAACATCTCGTCGACTGCTTAAGCGATGCAAACGTCGTGGCATATCGCATAAAATGTTATGCTCGCGTCGTTGCTTTAAATTTCAAAATAGCTGGTTTAGTATGAGAATGCAAAATAGACACGTACTGCGCGCGAGCAGAACTTTTTTCTTCCTTTCTTTTTTGCGCGCGCGCTCTTCGAAATATAAACATCAACACCGCCGACCGCCGATGTCAAGTGCAATAAAAGCAAGCCTAAACATCTTATGAAATATGTATGCGCATTCAAACTTTCAAAACTAGTGGCTCGCGCTCGGCGAGAACTATTACGCGGGGAGGTAAGTGATATTTTTCTAAAAAGAGAATATTTACAGAGCGCGCACACTTTCCGACGCGAGGCTGCGCACGCGATCGGGATGGGATAGATTTGTACAGCGAATTTATTGCTCGGTGCGAAGCAAATTGTTTTTATCGTTGTAAATCTTGGTGAGAATTTTATTATCTTGCTGAAAATTGGTGGAAAAATTGCGCGAGTATAAATAGTTGCGAAAATTCATACTCGCATGTAAATCAAAGTACTTCGCGAACAATATTTATTACGGGTCGCCCGACTGTATCCTCTTTAATAAATTCCTTCGCTGAAATTCTGAATTTTTCGCTCTTCGGCTCTTCTTTCCGCGCGCGACTCCGATCTAATGAAAAAATAATTGGATTACGTATTTCTGATACGTGTCGGCGAGTCGGTAACGGTTCGGCAGTTCAAAAGGTCAGATCTGCCGATAAATCAAGGGTGAAAAAGGAAGAGAAAAGAAAAAAGAAAACGGTTCCGCCGTCATAAATATTTTACACGCCCCCATTACGAAATTCCTCGAGGGTCCGCGTCGAAAGAGCCAGAAGTCGCGGCGCATTAGCGAGTCTCGCGCCCCGAGACCCCGAGCCCGTTTTTCCGCAGCCGAAGGCACGATCCGCCGATATTTTCGCGATAATCCCGGCGACGCGCGGCGCCGTAATTCACGCGGCCCGCGCGCCCGTAAGGGCCGGCAATTTATGGCCCCCAGATATACCGGTCTGGTAATAGGATATCTCCTCCCCGGGAGGCGGCTACAATGTATCGGCGAGGATCCCGAGGCGGCGCCTTCAATTTCGGGATGATTCATTAGCGGGGCGCGATTCCATTTGCATCGCCTTTGTGCGCCGAGGATGCGGCGCGGTCGGGGGGAGGGAGAGGCAGGTTTTCGCGCCTTTTGAAGGAGGGAGCTCGAAAGGGAGCGCGCGATCGAATCGATTATGCATTCGCTTGTCGGGCTAATTTAGAAGTCGACGGGGAAATTACCGAAGGGAGGATGGAAAAAGATTAAATGGAAGGGATGTTTTCTACTTTAAATGGAGGAGTTTCGCTTTTGTTTGCTGGGTTTAATTAACGCCGTTCTTAGCTAAATTAAGTATAGAATGAAAGACGCAGCGGTAAGTTAGAAAGAAGAATTTACAATTATTAGTTTCAATTAAATAATTTACATTTAAATGTAAAACATGCGCAATGGTTCTCGGAGATTAAAAAATGCAAATTGCAAGCTCTTATTCTGTGCACTCAATGTACCTTATTAATCATTATTTAGTTTTAGAAGAAAAAGCTTCAAAGGCTTCGAGTCGCGTTGCGCAACATGAGAGCAAGTAATGAAAAACAACCGACTGAAAAAGCTTGATCCCTTTCGCATCGCTGCAGCCTGCATTCAGCAATAATTAAGAATATTGATTACGTCGCTAGAAAAAAAAGTCGCCGGTCGAGTAAGTATGGATTACTCTGGAACGAAGTGCTGCGGGGTAGCTTTTCCTAGAAACGACTTAAAGTTCTTAAAAGTGTTATATACACTGTTGGCTAAGATGCAGCGACCTCGTTTGCAGTTTCATGGCCTTTTCTTTTCTTTTTTTAAGAAAAATCCTTGAAATATTTTAATTAACTTAAAGTCGTTAAGCCATAATAAAATATGTAAACCAGGTCAGGTGAAAAAGGCGCTAATAATTCTCTTTATTTACTGGATTCCTTTCGAAATTAAAGTTCTGCCAGACTCGGAATAACGTTAGTGATTGAAAAAGTATAAAACAATCAAAGTGAACATTAAAAATCATTACGTAACATGCTGTAACGAGCTTTGTTGCTTGATGGATTAATAAGTAAGCACATAACTAAACGTTTAAATGATTATAAACGTTAATCTTGTTACTATTATTAATTTATCTCAATAACGAATAATCATGAAACGCGGGCGGATTCATTCCTCCCCAGAGATTCGCATTGTTTCAGTCTCTCCTACTGCACTAAGTAGTTAGTGTACGCTTTCAGTCAGACACGCAACATGTACGTATAATTCATATTATTTCCTGAACTTCTACGGCAAAAAGTTAAAGCAAAGCGGGAGTAACTCAGTGGCGCATTGAATAACTGATTAAAAATCTGTTTTTTCTTTTTCATTTTTTCACCTCTGCACACCCATCTGTTTTATTATATTTTCGTAGCAGTTAGATCGTGTAGCTGCTGAAAAATTAAAATGTTGATAAGCGTAATTCATCGTTCCCTCGTATTTACATAACGCTCGCTTAACTCGAAATACAAGAACGCGCCGAACGACATAATTATTTCATTTACCAAAGGCTCGGCAATAACTCTCGGCTATCTCGACAACGATCCAATAGTTTTTCCCGGGTCGTCCGGAATTTATCGCCGGCCATTGTTCACTCTAAAACCCCTTATCCTCTTTTTACCCCGGGCATTATTAGAAACATAAAGTAACTCGTTCGCAGAATATCGTATTCGTAGGGGGGCAGGAGGGTCGATCTTAAATTAAATCTCCGCGCGGACGGCGCGCCGAGGGGAAATACCGCCGGAGCCCGGCGGCTCCTCGCGTCGGATCGAAGCGACCGCCGCGATTCGACGTCGCGCGAGCGCGAGCCATCGACTCTCATTTGCGGTCGGAGTGCCGCGCGAGAAAATCGCCGGCTGACGCGCGTAATTCCCCTCTGATTACCCCTCCGCGAGGCTAATCGGGATTTAAAGGCGTCGATTCTTCGCGGGAAGGGACTGAATACTTGGCTGGCGAGCGAGCGATTTTTTTATGCTTTCAGCTCGCGACGTTGCAATATGGAAATGTAATTAGAGACCGGAACAGTCCAGATTTCACATCATTGCGAAATATTTGTAAAGCATTGTTTATAAGACTTTCCAACAGTTTTATTAAATTCTAAAAATGAAAACAAAAAAAAAACTAAGATCGAATAAAAACTGCACACTTTCGAAACTCGAAATTTATTACATCCACGTCCGTCGAAAAGTTACTCGTCAAAATCCCCCCCCCCCCTTTCTCTCTCTCTCGCCAACTCGCAAAACTTCCTAACAAGCAAAGAAACAGAAATCCTACATTTCTCGAGAAGCGCATTATACAATCTATACGCGCCATCGACGAGCCAGCAAGCTGGCGGCGCTCGCAAAAAGGCCGCGAGTAATCGCCCTCGCCGCGCCGCGCAAATTGCGCGATTTAGCGATCCCAAGGCCGCGCCACCGGAGATCTCGCGGCTCCGCGCCGCGTCTAACAATGACGAATGCGGCGGCGACGAGCCTCGGCGCGGCTCTCTCTCTCTCTCTCTCTCTCGCTCCGTCCGTCGTGCAGTTTCGCGCGCGCGGATGCCGCGCGCGTGGGCGGCCGCGACGGCCAGGAGGCATCGATCGCCGCGCGTCCGCGGAAGCTTTTAACTCTCCTCGCGGTGTATCGATTTTTCAGCGCGGGGAGGAGGAGAGGCGGGGATAATGGCGTTGAAAGCCACGAGATAAGGATAATTTTCCGAGTCTAATGCTTTTGCGTCCGCGGGATACTTGGCTGGTTCCGTTTCACTTGCCGCGTCGAAGGGGCGCTGGAGGAATTCGCGGGGAGCAATTGGACGGGCTTTTCGGGGCTGATTTGTTGGGGGCGAATTTTTAGCTCGGAATATTTGCGTGTCGAAGTGTCATTGTACGCTGACAATAATGCATAAGATGTGTACGCGAGTCATGAGTTGCCTTGTATAAGTTGCTTTATTGTTGGCGTCATTGCTAGCTTAAAAATTCAAAAGCTTTTATGGTGGAATAATTTATGATATTGATACAGAAATAATTTATGATGCTATTAACGAGTACAATAATGAATTTCATCTTGGGCAATGATGCGAGTGATAATTTCATTAAATATGTATTAATTTTTTTACTTTTATATATTATTAACAATTATATATTTATCATAATTCCGATTTCGTTACACAACAGTAATTATTATTGCAATGCGTCAACTAAACAAAATGTTCTGTTTAAATCTCCTCTTGACATTAAAATTTTCAGTAATTACGAAATTTTCTCTAACAAGTGCAGAAGACATAATTTTCACAGTTAAAATCTAAAATGCCAGAATGAACATTCTTTTTGTTTCGTTGAATAATATAAAAAAAATCGGCCAACCTTGTTCTGAACAGCTCACGTTTTTTACATATATATATACATATATAGAAAATGCTAAAAGCACCACTGGCCATTATCCGCTGTAACAGGGCCAATGCAAGGAAGAGCTTGAACAACAACCATAATCAAACTTTCCGACTAACAAAATAAACCTCCGAACCCCACCAGACACTTATTCGTGTCGAGAAACTCGGCGCTCCTCACCGAAGATTTCAGGATAACGCCTGTCGAACCCCTTTCGCGCTGTCTGTCTCCCTAAACTTCCGACGGGCGCATTTTATTTATACTTGGAAAAAGAAAAAAAAAACTGCGCACGTCAAACCTGACGACGCAGACTGACGAGCGAGGCCGTCGATTCACATGCACTCCCGATAAGCGGGCCTGCAATCGCGCGGCGGTCAATCCGTGCCGTCGCGCCGTCCGATGCGGCGATAGGCCTCGCGCTGGATAGCCCGGAGAGACAATCGCGTACGACTGCCGGGGGGATCAGCGAGGGGGTCGGGGGCTCTAAACTGCTCGCCGAGGGTCAGGGACGTCCGCGGATCTTGAGATTGTTGGCAGCCGCGGTCTTTACTCCTCTCCCCCGACGCCGTCGAGGAAGGCAATCCTGCTCGACGATCTCGTTTCCCGCGGGCTGAAGCAGAAGCGGGCGGTTCTCGCTTCGCGTGTGCGTTCCGCGGAGCTCTTTGATGGTGCTCTGAATCCCCCCTTCCCTCCTTGTCTCGTTCGTGCCTGAGCGGCTAATTGTTCTCATTTTTTTCTCTCTTACGTTACGAGGGCTTTTGCGAGGGTACGCCAGACACATCGTTGAGAATGAAATGCCCGTCGGCGCGTCTTACCTCTGTGTCTTTAATTACGTGCTCATTATTATATCTTGTTCAAAAAATTTTTTATTTCACCGGCTTAAAATTCAAACGAGCAATCCGTGACTTTTCCTATTAATATACACGAGCTCCCCTCATTAATTCACATTTCCAACGCTCGCGGACTTATCGCGCAGGCTGAAACAATACCGCGCGTAAAAGCAGAATTCCGCTTCGTCGTAAAACGAGAGAGAGAGAGCGGCTCGAGCGGCATTTAGCAAAAGTCACTTTCCCGACCGAGACCGAAGGCGTCGGGGCAGCCCGAGCACACGCGGAGAAAGGCAATAAAGAGGAGCCCGGGCCGGTGCTCGAGCGAACGAGCCGAGGGGCTTGAAAGCAGGCGCGCGCGGCAGTTCGCCTAATGCACCAAACGATTTTACACCTTTGACGCGCCGCGGGCGCGCGTCGGATTTGCATTTCGTTTCGCTTCTTTATCTCGACTCCGCGGCGTCGGCGCGGCTGCTTAATTAAAGCAGGGGGAGGGGGAGGGGAGGTTAATGCTGTCGCAGCTTAGCGTCGTTATCCGCGGCCTCCAGCGCGACGCTCGCGTCCGCACGCCGCTGCAGCTGAGTCGCCGATCGCTAAGCGGAAGGCTGCAATTTGCTTTGAGGAAGCCGAGCTGCCAGCGGGACTGGAAATGAAAATGCGTCTTCGGGCGGGTATTGAGTTTTGGAATCTGGATAATTGTCCGCGTGGTTCGGGCCGGTTTTTACTTCGAAGATTGGAATTGAGGTTTATATGTTTTTAAAGTAATGCAAATGGAATATTAAATAAGTTACAAGAATATGCCAAGCTGCTTTTAAACTTCCTAAATATGCTGGTTTTCTATTTTCTACGAACAAAAGGCAAGAGACCATTTTTGACAAGAATAAAAATGAGCCGTACGAACTACAACTACACACTAACAAAAAGAGAATAAAACAGTTGACGAAGTAAAAATGCTCGGCTAAAACGGAGATTCCATATTGAAAATCTGAAG
>JAWWEM010031737.1:0-16080 GCA_035582935.1 Ormyrus thymus | reverse complement strand
CCCCCCGCGCTGCGCGTCGGATAGCGCGGCCCGCGGAGGGAAGATAGCGCGCGCGCGAGAGAGAGAGAGAGAGAGAGAGAGGCAGCGGCCGCGGGCCATTAGCATTTTTTTCGGAGAGCGCGCGAGCCGGCCGCCGGATTATAGACGAGGCAAAGGGGGATGCGCGGCTCTCGCTCCAAACTGTCACTCGACACCCGAATCCGTCGGAAAGCTGTCGGGCCCCCGTCAAGCGGCCGAGCAACAGGCACGCACGCCCGACGGGATCGTAGGTGGCCGAGCGCATTTGACACCTACGGGGAAGCAGGCCTTTTCCGTAGCCTCCTTAGGCCTCGATTAGGGCGGCCCCGATAGCCCGGGCCAATCGTCCCGTTAAAAGTCTACGATAGAGTGGCCCGCGCAGCTTCCTTGGACATACAAATACTGCTAAGCGGATTAGCCGAAATATGCAAACAAGCGGTCGCCAGATGATGCGCGGAGCTGATAAGGGCGCCGGAATCGCGGCGGAATCGAAAAGTCGACCACTATCGCTGGTGCAACGAGGAGCTGGGAAATGATTCGGGGGGAAAAAAAACGATGGCTTCACTTAATATAATCTCTCGCGGAATTTATTCCTCAAGACAACTCGTACAAGAGCCACTCCGTCAGCTGTCTTAGATTCGTTTCGTGCTCGTCCTCGGAACAATTGAAAATCTTTTTCAGCAAGTCCTTCTTATCCTTGTCCAGCGACTCTTCGGGATTTAACGGTGTCACCAGCATGCTCGGAAGGCTGACGTCGTAATAGAGGAAAATCTGCGGGCAGGCAAAATTCAAATCAGACGTCGAGCACCTCGGCGAGGCGACGGGAAAAGGGGCGCCGCGTGCGTACCTTATTGAAGAAGTTATTGTACACAAGGCATGGACTGGTCGTCTGCGGGAATACACTGTACATGCCGGCGCAAAAAGCTCGCACCGGCTCCTCGAATTGAAACCTAACGCTGTTCCTCTGCTGATCGAGAATGTAAGTTTGCCCGTCCCAGGTACACGCAATTATCTCGTCCGCGCCGTCGCCGGTGACGTCAAGGGGGCATATAGCTGAAATGTGGTGATCCACTTGCATGGACCTGTAATTAGACGATGGCTTTGCTCAGTATTACGCTTCTGGTTGTGTAAAAAAAAAAAGTGAAACAGATACTGCCTTTATTGGCAGACCTAACTTGGGCCAGTTTTGAGCCATAAATCCCCCAATAATCATAATGAAAAACACGTGTCTTTACAAAGTAAGAATCGGACAGATAATTATGTCACCAAAACATGATTGAAATCTTAAGTTTTGCTTAAATGGCGAGATAAACCTAGTAAGACGAAAGATTTACTGCGGAACGTGACCTCTTCAATTGTTTGAGCCCGAGTTGTACACTTGTCAACCACGGGGAGTCGTTTTCCGAATGAAACGCTCTGCTGGAGTTCTGCGGGAGAGAGCCTTCAATCACAACACTAAATTTTGCACTCGAAAATCTATACCTGAAATGCAGCTGTTCAAAAGAAAGAAGGCTGCGACCCTTTATTGTTTGTTTCTAAAGCATCAGCTCTGAAACGTACAAATTTCTTCTATAAACAATTTTAAATTCTAGTTCGGTTTTACAAAAATTTTTTAATCTTAGAAAAAACAATGCCTCGAAATTTTCAAGCTTGTTTCTTCAAATCCAGCAAATTTTTATTTTCCAACTTAAAATATCCGTTTCAAAATTCAAATATTTTCCGTAACCATTTATATCTTATTTTGATTCATTATTAAATCAAAAAAAAATGTAAGTTAAAACAAACCCGTTGTTTTCTAGGATAAACATTCTTATTTTTATTTTATTACAGCAGGATCTGTATAAGATTCATTTACTTAAAAGTTAATTCTAGTAATTATTTCGAAATTAAAAAATTGTTTTATTTTAATTAATTTCAGTTAAAAAAGTTGTTTATAAAAGTAAACCTCTTTATAATTAATTAATTGTTGAATTTATTTTTTAAGCTGAATTAATTTTTACCGATAAGGTAGAGAACGTTAACAAGGCTTTTCATTATCCGCATAGCTCAAATCATAAGATGATGGTTCAGATTTTTATTTACTCTTCAGCAGGTAAAATTTTTGGCGGGAAAATTTAATTTTAAAATTAATTTTTGACTATTTTCGAAAATTTAATTTTATTAATTTTATTTTATTTCTTTTGGATTGATGTTAAAAATTTAAGCACTAAATTTTTAACAATTATTTTTGGTAATTTAGAAAAAATACCTTAAATTGAGAAGTATTGATGAAGAGAAGAAAAAATTACAAAACAAATTGATTTTATAAGCAAAACTTAAGAATTCATCTCAAATTTTCATTAGATATCAGGCCTTTTCTAATATCATTCTTTTTATCAAAAGTGACAATGTCCATTTGCGTTAAAAGTACGAAATTAAATAAAACTTAATTTACCATAGTATGATTTCGTCTTTTACTAGCATTATAGTACCATCTAGAGTAGCTAAAGCATAGCATTTTGAATTGGATCGATTTTGGCTTTCTTCCTTCTTGCTAGACTCTAAATTAATAAATTGTTTCCAATCTTCTGCTTTTACATCACTACTTTTGTGAATATCATTTACATTTGTATTTTTAAAGAAATTTTGACTTTTTGGACTTTTTAGTTCCCCAAGAATAATTTGTCCACCGATGGCATTACCATCTACTGAGTCTTCTTCTACTGGGCTATTTTTATTTATTTTATCTTCTACTTCAGATTCTTTTTGAGAATCCTTACTTAAAAACCTTGATGTATATACATTATCATTTACAGCTACAAATTTTATGTTTTCAACTGATGCATTTGTTGCTTTTGGTTTTAAGTTTCCCAAAATTTCAGTTGAAATATTTGGATTTCTCATTCTTGAGATACCTAATGTTTGGTAATCAACGCAACTAGCTGCTGCTTCACTGATTGAATCATAACAATCATCATCCAATTGACCATCATCTGCATTGCATTTTATTCTCATAAAAGTTCCACCAGGCTGAGCAACTAATAATGTTGGAGTTCCATCCAAGTCATCCTGTAAAGTTACTGTTCCAATTTGATCGGCACATTCCCATTTATTCAATCCAACTAACTTGCCGGTACCTAAATCTGCATCACTAGACCATCTGTAAGATCTCACTACGCGATCAGTTAATCCAATTATCATTTCATTAGCACCATCCTTATCTACATCTGCCACCAATACTACTTTTGTATTAGTGGGTATTCTCTGTACGTGTACACATTCCATTTTTCCAACTGCATCATCAGATCGAATTGGATTTGTTTTTGGATCCAACATAGTATGCTCTATTACATTAATGGCATTTGCAGTTGTTCCTGTTGCAATCAATACTGTAAATTACCTCTTAAAGTTCATTTTTACTTATTAAAAATTTAATTCATAATTAACATAAGAAGACATACCTGCCCTAAGTTTTGAAGCAAGTTGCTCATTAAAATCATTACTGCCACTATTTTCACAACTTAGGTTATTTACATTTGGACGTACTGATCTAGGGCTATAATAAATATGTACCCAACCATCTCCAGAAATTACAATTAAAGCATTTCGACCATAATTGAATACATCACCAATTGCAACACTTGTCACCATACCAAGACCTGTAATTTTTTGCCAAAGTTCTAATCCCTAAAACAAACATATATTTCTTTGATTACCTTTTAATAATAATTTTCTACTCATTCGAACAAATCAATTTTCGTACTTTAAAAATATACAATTCTCCTTCTGCAGTTCCAATGACTAATTCGTTATCTCCATCATTATCTACATCACCAATTGTCAAACCATGCCTAAATAAAGTTCCTGGTAGGTCCCACTGAAGACGTTTAACAAAACAAACTGCTCTCATTTTTAAAATTTACAATAAAATAAAATTTAAGCTGCTATTGGATTAGAATGCTTTATAGGTGTTCGAGTGTTTGGTACAGAATCATCCAAGTTTTGCCATCGACTTGGAGGCCAGACAATACAAGTTGCTTTTGCTGATATGCAATCAACTGGAATAGGTCCGAAAGTATTTGAGTCCATAGAATGTCCAGTATGGTCTCCTTCAACCCAACATTTTTTTTCTGGTACCTTGAAAATAAAAAACCAATAAATCTAACATTAAATCATAATAGACAAAAAATTATAAATTATTGTTTTATTAATTAAATAAATAAATAACCTGCACAAGATTAGTTCTATATCCAAGAGTAAGTATCACATCGCCAGACAAGCCTATGACCCTCTTGATAAGTTTTTGATTAGGATACTTTGGTGATTTAAAAGTTATAATATCTCCTCTTTTAATATTATTATTTCTTATGGCCCAACGACTTAAGAAAACATAATCTTCCTGGGCTCTATCTGGATTTAATGCTGGTTGCATTGAAACACCTTCTACTCTAGCAATATAACCAACTTGATTAAAAAAAAAGAATCCAACTGGTACACCTACTAAAATACTACGAAAAGCAGACGAGATTCCCATTAAATTGAAACACTTGGCAAATGATGATATGTTTTAACTCTTGAAATTTCCAGAAAATATCAAAATAATAATATAACCTAATAATTTCGAATACCAGTAATTTTTCATGGAGCTCTCCTGGCGACACGGCGCGGGAGGCAAATGAAACGTTCATCAATACTTATATCGTTATATCCTATATAAAAATCTAGGTATTTATAGATTCTTACTATACTTAGAGATGATTAAACAAAATTAATATGCTAGTTTCTAATATTGCTATTGCTAATAGATAATTGATAAATTTAATTATTTACCGATGTTTCGACTATAAATATGTAGATCTTTTCAAGGCAATTATGACTGCAATTATCAATCCTCAAATTACAATGATAAGATAACAGAGGTCAGCAATATGATTTTTTTTAATCATTTTAACCTTGCCCTGACAGTCAAATAAAAAATAATCATGTAATTGTTAGAATTTTTTTGTTGAGAAAACAAATAAAATATAATATAACCATTCTGATTATACAAAAAAATATTTTCTTAAATTTCAAAATTAATTTTATTAAAATATATATTTACATATGTACATATGTGCAAAGCAAAAATTTATCATATTTGCACATATTATTCACAATGGAAAATTTATGCACTTTGTAGCAAATGAGATGTTGGATTTTGTGAATTTATCATTACTGAACCACTTTGTTGCCAACCTTCTATTGCTTTATTAACAATAACTTCTGAAGTCTCTTCAGTTATCTGAAATAATAAACAATTTGAATATTCTTGTATTTATAATTGAAATTTAATTAAGATATATTAATAAAAATAAAAATTTAAAGATCTTACATTATTGATAACATCTAAAACTTTATCCAAAGTATCACATTTGAGGATACACCGTCTTATTGTAGTTAACATTACAATCACAACAAATATTAGAATTCTATAAGCACCAACTGCTATTTTGTCCCATACTCTGAAATTTAAATGTCATTAATTTATCTTTAAGAATGTTAAATAGTGAATAAAATGCATACTTAGTTATTGAGCCATTGCTTATAGTCCCAGCAAAGCATGAATGAAACCATGCTTCAAATGGTAAAGTCTGTAGCGATTCTATATTAGTAAGGTGTGTATACAACTCTTTATCTTCTCTTTCCAACATTGAACAAGTACACTCTTGCAATCTTCCTACTTCGTTAGTAAATTTTTGTATTTGATTAAGAAAACCACTTAAAATCCAATATGCATCAACAAATTTATCTTCCTCTTGAGTGTCATGATCAGCACTATTGATATTCCAAAGGCTTTCAGCCATTTTATTCATTGATCTAAAAAATGAAAATTGAATGAGAATTCCTTGTTTGTGTATTTGTTTCTATCCTTACAAAGATTTTACCTTAATAATGGAGTTTCTAATTGTGAACTAATATCAATTTTAACTTTTCTAGTTCTCAAAAGCCACATTAATAAAAACATTTGATGAGGTTTTGTTGTATCATCAACTATTTTTGTTATTAGCAGTGCTCTTCTTAAATCTTTAAATTCAGCTGCACGTTGCGCCATTACAAGATTATGACTTTCCTCAAAAACAGGAATAATTCCAAATAATATTTTCCATAATAAATTTCTATAAATTGACGGTACAGTAAATCTCAAACAAAATTGTTTGAGTTTTGCTTTATCCAGAGGTCGATCACGTAAAAGCATCTCCAAGGATTTCTTTTCTTCAACACTTCGGAATCCTACCTAAAAAATAAAAAATTATAGTATAATAGAATAGTATCATGTAAAATAAGTAAAAAGAAAGTTTTTTATGAATACTTTTTCATAATAAGATGATCGAAAATTTCTTTCATCAATCATTTTCGTACAATCGTTCTTGACTTCTCGACTTGGAGGTTATGCCTGGTATAATTTACAGAAATGAATAATGTAATTGAATGGAATGGATATATTTCAAATATCTTTCCAGACTGTAATAAACAAAAACAAACAGATACTTAAGAACTTTAATTTAAATATAATTGCTCCTTGCATAATTGCTATGGAAATAGCCGTGGGAAATACTCAGAAATTGTATAGAAATTTTTCAGCTTTGCAATTTTAAATTTTCGCGGCTTATATACCTAACAATGAAAGCCAGGGTGAAAAATTAAAAGTATACTTTTAATCAGAATAATTGAATATAACAGTAGAAAACCTATAAATTTATCTGTATATTTGATTTTTGATCTTTATTTTGATTATATCAATTTAAAATTTAATATTTTTAAAACTTAAAAAAAAGAAAAGTTGCAAAACCTTTGCTGCCACAGTGTAAGATAGAGGTCTCTAGCTGTATTAAGTGCCAAACGTATCCGTATGAGTTGGTCTCTAGACTTTACTCTACTCAGTGAGATTCATCATCTTTGTTGGAGTCACGGTTGGAGTAGAGCACAAACACAACTAACTTCAGTGCAATTTGACCAAAACGTATAGAAATTAATTTGTAGTAAGATTTATTAATATATATATAAATATACTTTACACTTAGAAAAATTATAATTACTATTAATAATTAGAAGAATATACTGTTTTCTAATTCTTGATACAAAAGGTATACATTCTTTTTTTGCTTTTTGAATGAATTCTAGCCTACTTATTGACAAAAATGATGGGTTAGAAAATTTATTGATACTCATTTTAATTTTATTGTTTCATACTTTTTCAGGTTCATTTATTAATAAACTTCCAAAAATGATGGACTATTTTGTTGCTAACAGCTCATTGGCACCAGCACCAATGGGTATCCAAAGTACAGCTGGAGCAGTTCCTGTTAAAAATGATAAAGGTACTTAATTTACGTTCCATCTATTGAAATTATCTGCTTTGTTTTATTTCTTGACCCAAGAAAAAATTAAATTATATTAATATGAATGAAATTTCTTTAGGGGAGGTGTCTATGAAAAAAGTAAAGGTACATAGATATGTATCAGGTAAAAGACCAGAATATGCACCTACTGCTAGTTCCGATGAAGAATCGGAAGATGAAGATTTTCTTGAAAAACGGGGTCGTACTTATGATGATGCAGAGGGTGCTTCAGAACTTCCAGAAACTGAAGAGCAAATTAGTACCAGAGAAGAAGATGATCCAAGGCTAAGGCGACTAACGAGAATTCAAAAAGACGAGGATGATGAGCATGAGCACACTGAAAGGAGAAGACATATTCAAGAACCAGAAGTACTAGCAGAAGAAGTCAGTTTCAGTGAAGAACCTAGTAAAAGAATTCAACTAGATAATTCAGAATCTTCTGAGGACGAAGAGCTATCTGATGAAGAAATTGAGAGAAGAAGAGAGGCACTAAAACAAAAAATTCTAGCAGAAGCAGAAGAAGAAATAATTGAAGAAGAGGAGGAGGAAAACTCTGTAGAAGGTTCAGAGTCTTCTTCGGAATATGAAGAATATACAGACTCTGAAGAAGAAACTGGACCCCGTTTAAAACCAGTCTTTGTACGAAAGAAGGATAGAATTACAGTTATGGAAAAAGAAAAAGAAGCCCAGAAACAGAAACAAGCAGAAATAGAGGCAAAAAAACTTGTTGAAGAACGAAAAAAACAAACTCTTAGGGTAATTTTTAAATTAATTTCTATTAATATTAATAAAAAAATATATACTTAAATATTTGATTATATTTTAGATGGTGGAAGAATCTATAAGAAAAGAAAGTCAAGTAAAAATTAGCATGTTTGAAAATCAAGAGAACATTGTAAATACCGACGATGAAAATGATGAATTACAATATGAATTATGGAAACTACGCGAACTTAAGAGGAACAAAAGAGATCGTGAAGAAAGAGAAGCGTAAGTATTATAAAACTTATTCTTCTTTACGTTTCATAATCTATTAATTTCTTTTTCTAAAAAATTGCTTATTTCATAAATCTTATTTTTTTAGAATTGAAAGAGAACGTCTAGAAATTGAGAGACTTCGTAACATGTCAGAGGAAGAACGAAGACAAGAAGCTCGTCTAAATCCTAAAACGGTTACGAACAAAGCTGCCAAGGGAAAATATAAATTTTTGCAAAAATATTACCATCGCGGTGCATTTTATTTGGATAAAGATGATTCTATATTCAAACGAGATTTCTCTGGTGCAACTCTTGAAGATCACTTTAATAAAACTGTTCTACCTAAGGTGATGCAAGTGAAGAACTTTGGGCGCAGTGGAAGAACAAAATATACTCATTTAGTAGATCAAGATACAACTCAATTTGACTCACCTTGGATTTCAGAAACTGCGCAAAATTTGAAATTCCATAATAACCAAGCGGCTGGCGTAAAACCAGTTTTTGAGCGCCCCTCATTGAAAAAAAGAAAATCAGATAATTAATTATAAGCACTATTAATTTTACTCATTATTTTAGTTTGCAAATAAGTAAAAAGTAGCATTGTAAATATTGTAAATTATTAATTTACTACTCTTTTGGTGGATATTTGTAATGTATTTAATGTTATGTAAGCTAGGTTTTGATACATAAACAGAAAATACACAAACCACGTCTTTTTCATTAATTCCTGCCTCATTTCTATTTTAATTCAAATGTATAATGTGGTTTTTAACTCTGATATTGTAGCTCTAATTTCAATAAGCTCGATGCTACTGTTAGGGTTACTTAGGGTACTTACCGAGTTAGGGTAAATTGGTGGCTGTGAAGATACGGTAAAGAAGAAAAACGCATTAAGTTTAATGACGCGGGGAATCCATGAAACTCTGGAGCAGTGAGGCAGTTTGGGATAAACGAGACTGATGATATAGGGAGCTGATTCTGATGAAGGTTGAATCGGGATACTTTAAACTGACAATGAGTAATTTAGGCGAATTCGAGGAAAAACGATAATGAAAATAGATAGGAATGCAATGTGTATGCATTAAATAGAACGTTAAGAATTAACAAATTTTTTCAACATTTAATTTATTTTCGAGTATAAAATTTTGAAATATAAAACTTGAGAGTGTATGGAAATTTTAATAATCTTTTACATTGCAATAATAAGTATACTACCAATTTATTTTATTGCGTATATAAATAATTATGATTTTAATCTGATTTTAATTCTTCTGGAGAATGCACTGTAACAATGTGCATCAATAAAATAGTATTTTTCTGAAATAAATATATTAAATACCTGAAATAAATATATTTACTATATTAAAAATTCGGTTTTATATTAAGATTTCAATTTAAACGCTAATTTTTTAAATAAATAATTAAATATATAATCATTCTCACCCTAAAATTTGCAAAGATGTTGAGTGTTGTTTATTGTGGAAACAAATAATTTCGATTTTGAAAATATATCTTTTTGAACTATACTTTTGTTCGAAATTACCTTTTACATTAAGTATTTGTATTCTACGTATAACAAGTAATAAATTTAGTAAATGACAAATAAAAATGATGTTTTCTAAATCGGACATTAAATGTGATCTAGAGTGAATAATTGAATTCATTTCAAATGTGAGCTGAAAAAATGAAATTTTATAGCTAATACTATTCGATGAAATTGTGAGGCACCCACAAGTGATATATAACGTAGAAAAATACATATTTGTTTCGGTCAATATGATGCATTTCCGTATTGAAGTAGATATTTTTAAAACTAAATCTGCATGACAAATAAAAGCAAGCAAATTTCATTGACTATTTTTTTTAATTTCGTGAATTTTAATAAAGATAATCAATTGATTCGTTTACTTTACCTTTTAAAAATTTTCCTTTGACAAATACTGTCCTTTTAAATATAGAATATTTATAGCTTTTTTGCAAAATTTTATATAAAGAAGCAACATTACTAATTTTATTTGGGAAAATCTCCTTTATAAAATTGAAGATTAGCTCTCCTAGTAACATCATCACACAATAAACAGTATAGACCTTCGATTGAACATATTAATTATTAATATATAAATGACGAATCGGTACAAAATTCGTTCATTTGAACTAAAGCTTTAAATGTCTTATACCTTGCTTCTATTTTTTATTACTTCGAAAATTCTGTCGTTCTCCCAGTAGGGCAAAGAGATTTCCATTACAATTCTATCGTACGTCGTCACACATTTTAACAGTGAAACTTTATCCATGATTCTCAATTTACGTTTTTTAAGACAGGGTTCCAAATTTTTAAACCTCCTTGGAACAAGAAAGATAGTAGAAAACTTTTTTGAAAGTTTACCTTTTGAGGACAATAACCGCGGAGGCTTCTTCGCGCAACGTCCCACGAACAAAGAAACGGCAGAAACAGAGGCAGCGGCAAGCCCAAGTGTTCATTAAAATAAAAGTTTTAACCCCCCGCGCCGCCGTTCGGCTGCTGCTGATTACATGCCCTTAAAAGAAGGCCTCAATTTTGCGGTTTCGCGACGGCGACGCGCGAAAAACTTTTAATTCGCTTCCCCGAACGGTCATTGACGTAGCAGGAAAGAAGCGGAAAAGCGGTACGATGTCGCTGTGCTGCCCGGCTGCGAAGGGCTTATAAAAACCAATAAAATAAGTGAAAAACGGATGTAAAAACCCAAGTAGGATACGAGGTTTCAGCATCCTTTCAATTGGATTTTATAGGACGTTTGCAACCGGGTGGAACTGTTTATTGATCGCAGGCAGAGCATTTACTTGCTTACAAAAATACATATTGGTACTCGAATAATTTCTCGAAGAAGGGTTGTTTCTTCTTCCCGATTAGTCTGCGCTTGCAGTGAGAGTCCGAAGCATGTTCAAGTAAGTCACTGAAGCTTTTATGACCTGGAATTTCATTTTAGTCTGATTTGCGTTTATATACTATAAACTTAGAAATTGTTTCCTTACGTTGCAAAAGCTCCGCACTGAGAGAGTAACCATTTTCCCAGCAGTTAGGACGACGGGTCTTTGCGCCGTTGCTACGATAAGAACAAGATTTTGCGCCTCTTTGCCAGAAAGTTGATACCAATTAATCATGTAAGCAACTTCTCCTATATTTTCGCACTGAAATGTCGATTAAATAAGATTAAATCAAATTTAGCAATTGTAAATTGAATTACTCAAAATGATATCGTACGTGTTCCGTCAAGAGATCTCCAATATAACAAAAGATAAAAATATTAAACGTCAGAGATATCAGCAGTAAAGAATACGTGATGGGTCCAACTGCTTCGCTTTGCTCGAATTCCTGCATTTTATGTAATGATTTAAGAAACTAATTATTTTCAAAGCTTTAAATTCTAATCTTACCGTGATAAAGTAGTAGCCGAGCATACAAATATTAAAAGTGCATCCGATCAATTCCACCAGACAAATTTCGTTTAAAATATCTTCCAATTTTGAAGCAAACCTGATTATTTTTTGCGTTTCAGTAAACCAATAAAAGGGAATCTCTGAATATAAAACTCAAGAAGAACACACCTTAAGGACCGCAAGTGTTGGTTGACAATTTTTCCAAAGCAGTTCTTGTCGAAGCTGCAAGTGAGACTCCGGAGAGTCGCCGAAGTGATGTTACACTGGCTGCATATGTGCATTATGCAGAGTATGGCGACGCTGCAGACGCCGCAGGTCACGGAGTACATGACGAAACCGCAGAGGCAGTGAGTAATAAAGACCAGATCGTACATCGGCCGAATCTGAATGTTTACGGTGGCGTTGCCAAAAATAATTTCTCTAGCGCCCAATTTATAAGAAACGTTAATGCTCACGTGGGGATTGAAGAAAATGAAGTAGCTCGGATAAGCCAGGTGCCGAAAGCTGCTGTTCCCGACGACGATGGCTTCTTGAGTCAGCGGCAGAATGGTGCTGTATGGCAATCCTCCGCCGTACATGAACAGCGCGCACAATGTCGTGAAGTAGCGCGCGGTCTTGGCTTTTTGGAGCATGATGCCTCGGTTCTCAGGACTGTCCAGCTCGTGCCAGTCGTTCGCCATGTCGATCATGCAGGAGCCGATCTTGCGGTCCTTGTATAAAACCGCGAAGTACTTGAAGATGTTCATCAGGCAAAAGCTGAGGGGACCGATCATCTTCAGTCGTACCTATTTATTTGTAAATAATGATTTTTTTTTATTATTCCGAATATATGAAATTAATTTGACGACCGATGGTTTTTTCTGTCAATATTTTTTATTCAATCGATCCGAGTAGGGATCCTCGTCTTCAAGGAAATTTCAATTAACTTTAAAGCTAAATCGTAGCAGTAGCTAGATTGAATAAAAAAAACATTGACAGAAAAAACCGTCAGTCGTCAGATTAATTTCATGTCCATAATATTATATAATAAAAAATAATTATAAACACTTTATAAATTAAATAAATTATTAAGCTTATATTTAGAGCTTCCAAAAATTCGTTGCATCAAACAACTTTTTTTAGCAATTCTTTTTCCAGGAAGTTTATAAACAGTAAAAGTTCCCGTACCCCAAGATCCTTTTCGATGAGAAACATGTGAAGGCAGCAGGGCACCAGGAGAAAAGCCAGCAGGAAGGCGCAGATCGCGACGGACAGCGAGCGCAAAATCGCCGGGTAAGCCGAGGACTTCAAGGGCCAGATGCCCAGCGGTTGAAGCAGCCACCGAGTCATTTGCACTGCGTACTCGAAATCCTTGGCATTCTGCATCCGCTTCAGCGTTGCCGAGTTCAAAGCGACATCCCTTTCGGCGTAACCGACGGCCATGCTTATACGATTTTGTCAAGTCTTGATTTAAGCTCGCATATCTCAAAGTTTTTCGGAACGGAAGCACCTGCCTGACTGAGAGACGGAGCGCAAGATGGCTGCACGCAATCTTGACTCATCAATGATTCAAAGCAAAAACCGATTGGCTGTAATTAAAGCGCAGGGAAAGAGTCGGCAAAGGGGAAACTCGTCGTTTTCGCTGCTTTGGGAATCTTTCATGATAATTGCCGCAAGAATGCAATTGAAGACAATAGTGAGAATGATAAATTTGCAGTAACAACTTCTGCGTACAGTCTACGTCAAATAAATAAATAAAAATAATTGCTGCAATAAATATGATTGTTCCATCGGATAAATTTATATAGTTTTATAATTTTTTAAAAGAATTACTCATTTATTGTTAGATTTTCAATTAACGTTAAGAATTCTACACAAAAAGTTTATTCCGACAGATCTAAAAATGTAATTTTATTCAACTGGCATTTAAAACTTTTACTACAAAAATCACCGCCTTGTCCTTTAAAAAGCAATAACTCTCACCTCCGGTTCTGCGTGTAATTACAAATAATTTTGGGGCAAAGATCGCGAATCAAACTTACTATCCTGCCCGCTTACACGAAAGTGCATTCGTCTCGTTTCTTTTAATAGACCACAAGCGCATCGAGTCATTACGAATCTCCCCCAACCCTCTCGCGATTTGAAAACTCCGTTTAAAGCGCAAAAATAAACATACCCTCGGCGACTGCGTCGAAGTGCGTCGCTTTTTTTTCTTATATCCTGGCTCTCGAATTAAACTCATTACGTCCCCCGGCGACTAACGTGTGCCGCCGGTATTATTATTTGTACGTACGTAGCTTTTAATGGTCGAGGCCGACGACTGCCGAGAACGAGGGATTTCATGGTTATTTCCGTCGACCGGCACTGTTTACCGTGAGGCCGTCATAAAAGTTGCAGCAAAGACGGGCGCCCTGTTATACTTTCGTCGACTAGTTTTGAAAAATCTTGTAAGTTTCTTTGATTTACTGTGCTTTTGTCTCAAGAATCTATTTTTATAAAAAATGGGGGTTTCACCGATAAGATTGCAATTAAGCAATGAAAGTTTTTTATGGAAGAAAGGTAGATTTTTCAAAAATTAAATTATTTTATTTGATTTTTACTTTATCTATTAAGAGTGTCCAGTACTTACACTAAAACTGGTCCTTCAATTTTGTTAAAAAAAAATACTTAGCTTTTGTAATACACGATGAATTCAATATTTTAAAACTACGAAAAATATATAACTTTTATTTATCCAAAGCAGCACTGAAAACCATTTAGCGCAGTTTACTGGCATTCGCAGTGACAGTTCTCAGCATATGTAGGTAACTAGCCGAAGCTTTTATTACCTGAAGCACAGAATAGTAATAATATTATCAAATCTGATAAAATATGCGTACATTACAGAAATTGGCTCACGTTGCAAAAGCTTAGAAGAGAAAGATTGGCCATTTTTCCGGCTGTCAATACCACTGGACGCTGCGTCGCTGCAACCAAAAATGCCACGTTTCTAGCTTTCTGTCCAGACAACAGATACCACTTTATCATGTAAGCAGACGTTCCGATACTTGCGCACTAAAATGTTTTGGCTTCATTACATTAATTATTAAACATTCTAAAATATTTTTGTTTGATAATGAATCAGTTACGAGGTAAGGGCGCTCGATTTCATTGAGGACCTTTTATTTATTTAGGTATGAATTGACGAAAACATTGTCAACGGGAAAATTGCGCATAAAAATACTATATTTACTTTAACACAGTATCATCAATTTCATACTAAACCTTTAATTTTACCTGCTCGGTCAAAATTTGTCCTATGTAACATAATATGAAAATATTGAAGACAAACGACATTAAAAGCAAAAAATATGTGACAGTAGCCACAGCTTCTCTTTGTTCATACTCCTGCAAGATAAGCGTATAAAAAACAGTAAGCGATAACAGGCGGGGAAGTTGATATTTCCCTTAAACGTCAAGTTGCTGAATTTAGCTCACCGTAATTAGATAATATCCAAGAAAGCAAATGATGCACGTACTACCAAGCATTTCGACCATGAAAATTTGATTAAAAATGCCTTCTAATTTCGCTGCAAATCTAAAGAAAAACGTACACAAGATAATCATTTAAACTAGAAGATGACAAAGAAATTACGCAGAGAATGTAGTATAATAAAATGATGTAAAGAAGACTGGAGAAAAACAATTGTCATCCTCGGTAGAAAGAAGGCAAAGACATTAACGGGAATAATAACAGACCGGCGGAAGCCTGCGTCTTGGCAGACGCAGGATGGGGCTGACGAGCAAGCCAGACTGTCAATTTTGTTCGAGGAGATAAGCTTCACTGCCAAGGGCGCCCTAAGCAGTGCTGATTCTTTGGGAAGCTATACGGTTGAAAGGCGATGGGTAGTGAAATAAGGGGGGGATTTCAGGGGATTACCCAATCCTACGGAGGCTCGCAAAGCCCGAACCCCGTTTCTTAATAATAATTATGTAGTTATAAAAGTGTAATGATATTTTAAAAACTAAGACTAGATTAATAGATTAATTTTTTTTTTTAAACTATTTGATGTTATAATTTACCCTTTTTTCCACAATATGTTATAATAAATGTATTATAAGAACGCGATGTAATATCATTTTTTTACAATTGAAGAGATAAAGTGACTGTCGTACAGGACGCAATTCCCTTCGTAGTTGTTTACTCCATCTGTAAATAATATTAATTAAATATCAGCAGGAAAAATTTTAAATAATTCTAAAAAATTAACATTTATACACTGAGAGAAAAAAAGGAGTAAAAATTACTATTCTGTATCGTAACTTGAGATATGAGAAGAAAAAAAAAGAT
>JAWWEM010031706.1:0-16103 GCA_035582935.1 Ormyrus thymus | reverse complement strand
TTTTAATTAGTTTTTATTATTTACAAGATGTAACTAAAGTTATTATAAATTGTATTGATATATTATTAAAATATTATTAGAAATGGTGATTAAAAATGATATCAACTGATTACACGAGCGAGCTTCAGCGAGCGAGTTTTTTGCTAGTATAAATAAATTTTATAACGATTGCTAGAAAAGTTCCCAAGTTACAGGCGAAAATGTTCATTCGGCGCATGCTCTCCCATAAGATGCCATTAAAATACGCAATTTTGACAATTGATATCTCGAAAACGAAAACGGTAATCTCTTTGAAATTGTAATATAAAATAGATAATAATATTATCTACATTTGGAGAAAATTTGAAGGCATTCTCTAGAAAATGCAATACCGAGTAAACCCCGTTAAAAGGCAAGACACAAAATACAAATGAGAGTTTCTACGCACTTATTTGGAGAAAATAACCAAAAGAAGTGTTGTTTTCTTCCGCACATTGACTTATCAACGGAGATTTGTCTTAGTTTTTCCATCGGCTCGCTATCGAATAGTTCGAGTCGAGTTTATTCACAATGATTTTCTCTCTCTGAGCCTGCGGCCGGCATGGCGTTCCCCCTCCGCTATTCTTTTTAGTTTTCTAGCGAGTGCGACGATCACTTATTTTCATTGTCATTTCTCGCCTTATAAAGACTTTTTCAGTTATCACGCGCTTTGATTAGCTTTGCTTTAATTGAGCATTACGAAAATACTGTGCGCCGGAGGTAAAAATGGGACAGGTCTGTTTTGCTCAGCATTCGTCCCTTTTTTCAAGGGTATACCTCATGATATATTGTTTCAAAACACCCTGTATTTTACACACTCATAATAAATATTAGAGGAGATTTTTACGATTTATCTGTAGTTAAAATTTTTCGAGGATTCCAATGGTTTCAAGTATTTTTTTGTGACCGTATCATTGCTTCGCCAGTAATTTTGAATCGTAGGCTGCTTAATTGACTTAAATGTTTTTGGACTAGTTCATTCTCTTTATTTTCTGTGGTTAGCTATTTCCCAGTCTTACAACTGACTTTCATTATTTGTGCCGTTATCCATTTGATGGATGCACCTTTATAACACTTTTTATCTTTTCAATTTTTCAATCTATTCTTACTATATTGTACTTGATGAATACCGTATTTTAAAAATACAATTTCGTGTCGGGTAGTAAATATAAACACGTCTGACTCTGCGGGTAATTGAACATAAACTGTAATTAAAATTAATAAAAAATATCTTACCTTACTTAAATTTCTATTAAGAGCATCAAGGTCCTTGACATGATGACCGTCAACAAAACGCGTAGCATCTCGTACTAATCTGTACATAATATAGCCATTAGGATCAAGAGCATCCAAAATCGGAAACACCGTCTGAAAAATAAAAAATTATAATTAATCTTATATTATATTGAGAAGGTACATTTACGGTTTTTACGATCGATTTTTCTGGTTTTCTAATTTATATGATATTCTATACTCTGGTTTATATGGTGACCCATTTTTAAAAGATACATCCAAATAACTCGCTTGGGAAGGCCTAAATCAAAAAAAGAGTAAGGACAAATGTGTATTTATTTTTCATAAGCAATCGAATGGTGACCTCGAGTATGACCTTGAGTGCGACTGTCAAGGTTATTTCAAGTTAATTTTTTTAAATAAGAACCCCCTATTTTCAACTTCAGATTCGAAAAGCTCTTAAAATTCTACGTTACGCATGGTGGTCAAAAGTGATTTCATGGTCATTTCAAGGTAAAAAGCCCATAAATAATGGAATTTTTCGATTCTTTATGAATAAGAGCTTAGGATTGAAGAATCGTTTAAGAGTTTTTAATCTTGACTGGCGAAATTAATCATTGGTCTTCGATTTTACTTCAAGGTCAAAGTTCAAGGACAGTTCAAGGTCAAAGAGCCTAAATCATGGTATTTTAGAGGTTTTCTTTCAATAACAACTCAAGATTTATGCATCTAGTGACATTGTCAGTTTATGACTTTAAAGATTAAGTTTTGACCGTAAAGTTAAGCCGGGGTAGATAAAGCTCAAGGTCATTTTTAAGTTTGATACTCAGAAACAGGGAATTTTGGAACTATTTCATTGAATTAAAAGTTTACGTACATTGCTCGTTAGCAACGCATCAACTGTGGCTTCGGAGAACAACCAGTTACCTTGAACGTTTTTTTTTGACAAATACCATTTCCAGCGTTCAGTCATTAATACACAGTTCGATGTCCAGGACCCACGACGAGAACATAGAAGGATGGATTTTCAGGTCCCATTTGGGAACTATCAATGACGATAATACCTGGGAAAAAGCCGCTGCCAGTTCTTGGCACTTAGCTTTCTCCGAACTAATTTATCGTTCCAATATTATCTCTGAGATTCATTAAAAGTAATCGATTTCAAGAACATTAATTTCGAACTATTCTATAATTAATTAATTATTCATTTTTGCATTATTATTTTATTTTTCTATGTCCGTTTTGTAATTTAATGAACAGCAAAAGAATTTAAATAAAACTTGTGTATTGGAATATTTAGAATTCTACAAAGCAGAATTTTTGGAATCCCATAGGCAAAGGTTGATGTTACGCAAGCTTGAATAAAAATCATGCGCTAAATCAAGCTTTGTACAAGTCGTATCAAAAAATAATGTTCAATACAAAGCATAAAGGTGATTTTAATCTGGTGTTACCTTTTTACACTATCTTCGTTTTGAAGTAGATTAAATAAAAATTTTAAATAAATTGAATTTTCTCTAGTAATTATAAGTCAAAGAAAAGTGATTTTTTATATTTGATTTGAACTATATTGCTAAAACTAATTATAATAAAAATATAAAATCATAATAAAATAATAATCTCTCTATATTATAAAAATATATCGCCGCCGCTGTGAATTCAACCAGCCCCGCGCCTCCCCCCTCCCATCACCCCTCTCCCGAAGAGTCCCAATTATCGAACAGTTCCAATTATCAAACAGTTTCAATTATCGAACAGTCCCAATTATCGAATAGTTTCAATTATCGAACAGTCCTAATTATCGAACAGTCTCAATTACCGAACAGCTCCAATTACCGAACAGCCCCAATTAACGATCTTTTTATATTCGAAAAAAATTATTTTGAGCAAAAATTATGGGGGGTTGGCGCGCGTAGCGCGCGGGGGGGCGAAGCCCCACTAGTAATAATAAAAATATAAAATCATAATAAAATAATAATAATAAAATGACCGTATATCATATATTTTCGGGAACACGAAAATATATAATGATGTATATAATTATACGAGGACTGCAGGGCCGGTTCCCCCCGCCTTACAGCCTGGTTAGATAATTTTAACTATCTGGAATGAAGGGAGGGAATCGAAGAAATGCGCAATAAATTCGCTAAAATAGTATATTGTTGTTTTGACTTTAGTAATTTATTCAAAAACAATAAACACAAGTTGGATAAAGAATCGCGGGATCTCTATCTCTTATATTCGTAGATTACTCGCTTTATTTTTAATCAAATTTTCTAACGTGAACACAAGAAAAGAATTTGGTAGTTTGACCGTTTACTTTTTGTGTGCTGCTAGTCCAAGTTGTTTCTACATGCTGGGTTCGACTGAACGGGCTACTGCGGTCTTACGTTAGATTCGGCGCGCGGTGCGGGAACGGAAAAGCCGTTTTCGGTTTCATCTTGACTTAGTCTTAGTCTAGGTAAAATAAGTCGTAGGAAAAAAAAAGATATCTCAAAACTAAAATTAACATTAAAATTGAACTATGTGTAACTTAACATCCCCCCCCCCCTACTTGAGATCGTTGCCGTCCTCGGTAATGAAATAAGGCATATCGGTGAAGGGTTTATGGAAGAGGGAAAAAACATTAGGCGTTCGCTAGTAGACATATAACCTAGCGTACTTCATCATATGCTTCTGATTAGGAAAGATGAGGTAGGTCGTGCTTAATTTCATGGCTGGTTAGTAATTTACATATAATTTGAACTGTACTTCGTTTGTACCTTGATTCAGACTTAATCTCTATACTTGGGTTTTTTTTTCTTAGGCAAGTTAACTAATTCTATGGCACTCATTTGTATTACAAATTTTACAATCTTAGGCGTACGCGTTAACTTAGTCTAATTACTAATACTTTTACTTGACCGGTAGAGACAGAGAGATTCGTTATACATATAAAAGTACAAAATTACTTAAGTCTATTTTATACACTAATACAAATGTTGTCTTACTACTATCTTATAAATATATCTTATGTGTGTTTCCGGGATTTTTCTACAATGAAACCTAATGCAAAATCCCGGAAACTAACATTGCATCTATTTTTGTTATTTTCCGGAACATCCCGGAACATTTATGTATGTACCGCTAGTTTCTGGGACGATTTAGGCGAGTTTACAAGTAGTGTCCATTAACCAAAGTGATTATTTCTTTAGTAATTTGCCACTGAAACTGGGGGAAACGACTTAAAACACTAGAAAGGAGGTTTGTGATTGGTTGGATCATTTTTTAAAGACACTATTAAAGACACTGGCTTCGCCGCGCGTACGCAAATTTCGTTGGCAGAAAACACACAAGAAATCCCAGAAACATACATTACGTTTATTTATATAAATATACGGATAACAAAAATACAATCTGTAACATAGGATTTTTGCTCTAATTCGGACTAATACGGTGGGCTGCAGTTAGCCTTCGCTTATTCCTAGGCGATTATGTTGTTTTTTTTTTTCACTTAATACCGAACACGTCGGGCGTTCGCTTCACCCTGTTGTTTTTGAATACGTTGCACTAAACATAACTCTACGTGGTCGCGCATATTCTGCGAGCTGATTTTCTTTCCGCATGGGCTGTGGATTTCTTTTAGTGGACCAGTGTATCGGTCGAATCGTTGAGGTCGTACCGACCTTGCTCTGGAGATAATCTCCGCTTCCAATAATCCTTCCCTCATAGACGCTTCGTCTTCGTAGCAGATGAAGGCTGCGTTCCCGTAATTATTTTTAGGCACATGTAAGTATTCAATCGGTCCGAATTTGACGAACCTATCAAAAATATCCTGTTTTGTTTGACCCGTAGGCATACGTACAAACAGTCTTCTGAAAGCCTCATCTTTCTGTGTCCTCTTAGTTCCTTCCTGAACAGTTTCTGATTCCCATGGTTCGAGGGTTGATGGCTGGTTTGATTCGCTTGGATCTTGGTCGTTGAGTGGTGGAGTTACTGCTTCTCGCCTTGAGCTTTTAGTAGGAGTCTCTTGGCTCTACTGGCGACCTTACATTTTCCTCTCGGCTCTGCCTGGCTTCAATCTGGATTCGGTTGTTAATCATATCTGTTGCTTCGTGGGCCGTTTCCTTGTTCATGAACGTTTGTCAAACCCGTGGGTTTCCCATTTAATCCTATACTCGTGCCTATGATGAATCCGTATTCTATGAACAAGCTTCCAACTTGATCCAGTGCTAGGTGATCCTCGTGGAGGCACACGAGCGTCGCTGGGTCCTCTCGGTCTTGGTAGACTAATTGGACAACTTCCATTCTTCGGCGGTTTTAGTGACTGGTTTTCTCTACCTATAACACACAGAAAAGAATTAGAATCTAACAGTAGTGGTGGATCGAGGGTTTTCATGCAGGAGAATGGTTTTGAAAAGAAAAAAAAACTAAGTGTACATTGGGGGATGGGTGGTAAGGGTGAAAGCATCTAGACGTATAAAAGATCGTTTAGACAATTTTGAAGTAATGTGATTAGATGTCTCGAGGCTTTTAATTCCTCTTAGGGGGAAGAGAAAAGAAATACCCTACTTTTTCTTGCGTATACTATTTCTTCGATAGGTATTCCTGGCATTTGTAGAATTCCTTTAAGGATTCCTGTATCACTTTTAGAATATCTTCCATTTTCTTCTGTATTTCGGGTCGGGTAATAGCGGGTGTTTCTCCCCTCTGCGATTCACAGTCAGAATTCCATGATTCTTCTTCTACTAGGTTTGACTTAGGCTGGACTGTATCGGTTTGTTTTCCCGGTGAGGCATTTCCAGTGTTACAGGTCCCGACGGGCTTCCGTGCTGCTGCGGAATCTTGGGCTGGACTCAGGGTGTCAGGCCCGAAATATTCCTCATTGTCTTCGGCGTTAGTTGGCGTTTCTCGTCGGCTTACATACTCGAATTTAAATAAGCACTTGCGGCAATGGTTTTAAAATGTGTCCGCTGGGATCGTCTTCCCGCAGAGATCCTGAATCACACTCCTTGTCTTTCTTTCTCGGACGTCTATCAAGGAGCATCCTGAGCTCTGCAGTTCCCAGATGCGCTCGTGCATCACAATCGTGCTCAAGTTTATATACCTTCCGCACGGTTTATGTAGTGCGGTATTGTAGGTACCATGCCGTTTCTAAGTGTATCTTGGGCGGAACTTTTGCGATCCATCTTCCACCGCTCGCTTGGCGTGCCTGGCGTGAAAAAAGGTAATGTAGGTCAAGTTGACCTTTCCGTTCTTGTTGGCGGTCAAATAGTAAGATTCGATGGGACCGAATTTCCGAAATGCATAAAATGCATCCATTTCTGTGCCATCTCGAGGGGTCAAACACATAATGCGTTTGTCATCGTATTCCTCCTCGCCGGAGATCGTAGGCTTGGGATCGCAAGGTTTATTCAGTAATGCTTCTTCAGTGGCCTTTGCTAGTTGGGCTTTTTTACGAGGTATTTGGCAAGGACTTCCTGATCCTCTTCTGTGATCGTCGATAGCCATTCTTGGGCGTCGTTTGTTATTTTCGGGATTATCATCGGGGACCATGCTCTATCCTCGGACATACTCCCAGTTATAGTAGGAAGCCATTCTTGGGCTTCCTCAGTCAATGTTGACTCGATCATCGGAAAACATTCCCGAACTTCCTCGTCATCGGTGACTAGCGATTTAGTTCGTAGCTAGTCATGGGCGTCTAGGGTGCGTTGCTCATAGGTTTCTGGTCTTGATTCTTCCTCGGTTGGTTGATCGGAGCTCGGTATGGGGCTGGTCTTTTTGCAGAATCCGTTTGTTTCCGCGGAGGTTTCTCCATCGAGTAAGCATATCCCTGTTTTATAGAAGGCTCAGTGATGGCCTCGTTACGAACTTTTTCAGCGTCCTAGACCCTCATAAATTTGAACTTGGTGATTTCTATCGTCTGGAATCATGAGGCTCTGCGCTTCTTATCTTTCCATAACATTGGAAATGCGCCACTACATCTCCTATACTTTCTTCAAAAGCGTGGGCAATTATGAGTCCGTCTATGAGGGGAGCGTGACTTCGCTCCAGCATTCCATTAGTTTGAGGTCTATATCCGGATGTTGTCAGCTGTTTCAGTTTGAATGTTTTCAGCATAGTCTCCACTATTTCGGAGAGGAAGCCAGTACCTCTATCTTGGGGCTCCAAATTGACATATTAAGTGTCGCGCTAATGCATCTGCGATCGTCGTAGCTCTTAGGTCCTTTATTGGTATGGCTATCAGATATTTCGTTAAACTGTATAGTCAATAGATGGCCAATTCCTGAAGGCGTAGATCTTAATTTCCCTACCGTATCTATAGAAACCTTGTCAAATGCTTCTATAGGCGTGTTTGTGAAGATCATAGGCTCCCTCGTTTTGACTCGTGTCAGCTTTTTCTCCTGGCAAGTTGTACAACTCCTCACATAGTCTAGAATGTAATTTCTCATGCCGGGCCAATAATAGGGTTCTCTGACTTTCCGATATGTTTGGTTTTATACCCTTGTGTCCTCCAAACATGCTATCGTGCAGGGCATGGATTATCTCTTGCCTCTTAGTTACCTCCGGAATTTCTGCGTTTCCATAGCAGATACCTTAATTGAGCTGTGTTCAAATACTTCTGATAGAGTTTCAGTGAACAGCCCTGGTTCCATTATGTCCATCAGATCTCCTTTCCTTGAGATTCTAAAGCTGGTTACTTTTTCCTTAATTAAGACTTCCTTCAAAGCCTTTAATATAGACTTAACTAGACTTATACTTAGTGAATCGTAGTACCTATCCTTTACTACTAGTGAATATATACTATGTTTGTTATATGTAGTTTTTAATATCTGCCCTATCCTAGGGCTTTTATGTTTTAAATCCTTGGTTTCTATAGCATCGATTTCGCTCAATAACCGAGATACTTGACTCGAGGTTTCGCAATCACGAGCGTTAAAATGTACGATATTATCCCTTTTGTACGTTAGGCATTGTCTAGACGTGAATACATTATTCTTTAGGGTAACGGGCGTGTGAGTGGGACTAGAATAGTTTTCGTCGTCCAAGTCACTAGGCTTCTGTCCGAGTTATTTTGTAGTCGTGAATCGATTCATAGGTTCTTCCGGTAAAGGCAAAGGTGAAAAGAAAGGCAGCGAGTCATTGGGCGGTCTACTGAAGTTCAACCTGACATTAGGTGCTGTAATTTCAGGAACAGGTATTGCATTAGTATTGCGTTTTCATTACTTGCATTCTCTTCTGGCATATTGCCTCCCTTATGATCAACGACTGTCTCCGCGTCGCCCCCACTACTCTCAGATAAACTGTCTGCTTCACCTTGCGTAATTTCAGAGATCTCTGTCCTATATTCGTTTAATAATTTGGTGAGTGAATGAACCATCGTCGAAGTGTTAGGCTTTGCAGAATTGTATATTGTTGATTGATTTTCTGTCATTTCTGTCTCTGTTACTTCGGGAACGTCGAACTCTTCCTCGGCTGGCTTGAGAAGATCTGCTTCATCGAATACTTTTATACTTTTGAGGAAGTCAGAGGTCTTATGTGCTGTCGATACCATTCTTTCTATTTTGGCTTTAAAAGATTCAGATGATTCATGTTCATAAGTTTGGTGTGACACCTCTTGTTGTAATTCCTTCCTATGTTGATAAAGCGTTAGACTTTCATTGAATTTCTGAACTGCTTAGTGTAGTTCACTCTCACTTGTCTAGTGTTCGGAGCTTTTTCCCTTTCGCTGTTTTCACTATCACTAGTGTCTGCTGAAGTCACACATATTAAAGGTCCCTGTTCTGATTGTGATACGTCCAGGAGATTTTCCTCGGTATTTTCGTCTCTTAATCCGCTCCTTCTAGGATCTTCCAATGGAGACTGATGATCTGTATCACTGTCATTTATTCCAGTGGACGAAAACATGCTCTATCGTGATGTTTCAAAAGCTTTCCGTTGCAAACTTTTTTGGTCAGAGATAGACATCTGGCTCGAGTCGGAGTGACTTCGCGGTTGCGCCTTAGGCACATGTAATTTTGAGGTACTTGTCGCTTTCAATTGACGTGGTGCCTGGCCTGCGCGAAACGAGATTGATTCACGTCTTGGTGCATTCGGACTACTTTCCTCACTGGGTAGTTTGGATCGTGTTCGTTGAGCTATTGTGCTATGATCTAATTCGGGTGGAGCCTTATTAGTTTTGGAACCTACAAGTCTAACTCGCTTCCCTGTGGGTTTAGGCGGTTTTGTACCTAAGGAACCGCTCCTTGGTCTCGGTGGGTTTTTTTCATCTTCCGAAGGTCTTCCTCGTTTCAGCATTAATATTCGTAATTCGGGTAATTTTTCATTGATACATTGTTCAGAGTCTCTGGGCACTGCGCGTGATAACGCGTCTGTTAGTGGCTCATAGTCCACGATTAGGGTGAATTTATTCCCTAACAGATAAGGCCTGAATTGGTGCATTGCATACAGTGCAGCTAGACACTCTTTCTCGGTTGTGCTATAGTTTTTCTTTGCCTTATTCAACGTCCTTGAAAGATAAGCGACGGGATGAACAAATCCCTCAGTCATCTGACTCAGCACCGCTCCAATAGCGTGATCGGAGGCATCCGTAGTAAGAGTAAATGGTTTGTCAAAATCCGGGTATTTTAAAATGGGATCGCGACATAGGCATTCTAACAAGATGTTGAAGCTCTCTTCTTGCTCGTTCGTCCATTCAAATGATTTGTCCTTATGAAGTGAATCCGTGAGTGGCTTTGCTATTTTCGAGAAGTCCTTGATGAACTTCCGATAATATCCTACTAATCCTAAAAACTGCTTTAATCTTATCTGAATTGGGTTGTACCCTCTTATCGCTAATCATATGCCCAGGAAACTAACATCTTTCCTTAAAAATTCCACTTTGTCCAGCTGTAGGACTAATCTTGCATCTCGTAGTCGGTCAAATAATTTTCTAACCTTCCGATTATGCTGTTCTAAGTCTTTGGCGTAAATGATTATGTCGCCTAAATAGACCAACATTTTCGTGTTCTGCAAACCTCACAGCACTTGATCCATGAGTCTTTGAAACGTGCTGGGGGCGTTGCACAACCCTTCCGCCATACGCATATATTGACCGTTGACAGTAGAAAATGCAGTCTTCCAGTTGTCTTCGGGTTTCATAGGCACTTGTTGATATCCGCTTGCTAAGTCGAACGTGGAAAAATATGTAGCGCCGCCGAGCTGATCCAAAATGACGACTATAATGGACAGCGGATAACTGTCACCGATCGTCCTTTTGTTTAGTTCGCAGAAATCAATTACCATTCGCCATCTTGGATTCTCGTGCGAATCTGGTTTCTTTGGCACTATCCGAATTGACGAGTTGCTCGGGCTGGACGAAGGTTCAATTACTCCATCCTTCAGCTTCTCTGCAATCTGTTCCTCGATAACCTTGCGACGTATAGGCTGGTGGCGATATTGCTTAGTATGAATAGGAATCTCATTTTCCAACGGTATCTCATGATAGATTTTGTCTGTACAGGGCAATGGGTCTCCGGGCAGTAAAAAAACGTCATAATAATCATAAATTAATTGACTTATCTGTGCCAATTCTTCCGGATTCAAATGCGTTCTTCTGATTAAACCGTCTAAAATACTTGCACGCGTGTAACGGTCTGTTATTTGACTTTTTGGGCTTTCTTCTTCACTACTTGTTTCCGGATCGAAATCATGTGTTGCATATTCAAATGGAATGAGCTCTTTAGAATCCACTTCTATGGTAGCATCCTTTTCACTGGTATTTATTGCTAACACCTTGCACTTATTTCCTACGTTAGCAACTATTCCTTCTCCAATATAGACTTTCCCGCTTCCCACGTCGATCTTGGGCAAATACCCCTCGCTGAGGTGAGTCTTCAATAAATCAACTTCTATAACTTCCTTAGTTCGAGCAGCGATTTTCCATATCCTAGCCGTTGGTCTATTTCTCACTTTATCATCTCTTAATTCCTTATTTATGAAGTTGTCGATAAGCCTTACGTCGGGAAAATATTGTTTGACTCTCTTTTGTATTATTGCATTTTCTTCGGCTATTGGTAAAGTTGATTCTTGCTGTGCGTGTATATCAGCCAATTCTACTGATCCTTGGGCACTTCTATTATTCTCCTCGTTTCAGTCCTTCCAGTCATAGGCGCTTATTTCCCTTTTAATTTATTCTCAATCAACGTTAAAAAGAAAACCACCAAATTAAATGAAAACGTTTGATTTGGTTTACTTCGCGCAAAAAAATTTATTATTATAATAATATTATTTGTTATTATAATACCATTATTATTTCTTTTTTTCTTTTTTTTAGCTATTAATTGTTATTGTAATTAATAATGGTCAATAATAATCAACAAATCAATTATTGGTTAATTAATTATCAAAATTAACCATCACTAGCTGACGAAATGTTCAATCAACTATTACCAAAATAGTGAGAGCCGCCATGATTATGCTAAATCTCGCAATTATAAATAAATCAATGAAGGGACAGAGCGATAAGCGAACAATTTGCATATAATGATGTGACGACCACGTGGCGCACGTCATAAGGTGCGTTCGCGTGGTCTCACTTAGCCCCAACCGCAGACCACAAGTAACAAGAGATGGGCACCCGAGCCTGTCTCTCTAAAGATAAAGGCCCGATCAGCCTACGGGAACAAGGACAGCGGTCCGCGTTCCATATTCCGCGCTCCGCACCACAACCGACACGTAAGAGTACGGGGAGTCGGGAGACTCCATCCGTAACCTCGAAACGAGAATTCTCGCAAACTCATGGGGACCCATAGGGAAACCATGAGGTTTGCGACCCGGAGTTTCTCGACGCCGATCGTTCGCTCGCAGCGGATTAGCAGGTTGGACAAAGTTTCGGGTATGTGCGACGATTGCGCCACCTGTAAACCGGAATTTTGTCCAAACCACTCCGCGGCGTTCGATTGCGCATCGGCCCAAAGGCCACATGGCGCTAGTCATGCCCGTGTCATGCGCGCCGTTTGCGCATGCGCGGGCACTATATAAGGCGCCACCGAACCGAAGCAAGCCAGTCCTCCTCGAGCTAAGCTCGTGAGTAAATCGTGAGCCTACGATTGTTCACGAGCTGGGTCAACAGGTGATTATGCGTACGTGAGCCTGCGTAGCATAGTTCTCCTGGAGACGAGGATTCCTTCCGCCACCCGTAATCCCGTCCGTCCGTCACTCCGACGGGAGACGTGAGCTTACGTCTTTCCCGAGGACTCCAACCAGGTTCGACCATCTCATGAGCTTGCGAGGCGTTCCGACCCTTGGTTAAAACCGACCGTCCCGAAGCGCCGTCAAGAATTCACGTGAGCCTACGTATTCTCCTCGGCGAAGGTGTCTTTTCGTTACGAGGGCTTTCGTAGCGGATCGATGCCGACACCGCCGTAAATCCAGACCGCCGAGCACCACGTGAGCCTACGTGTGCCCGAAAAGAAAACGCCGATTGCGTGAGCCGACGCAATCGCGAGTTCCGTTCCGCCGTTAGGATAAGTACTTTAGGTTAAGTTGCGCTAGATGTAAGCAAATAGGTTCAGTGCGTTAGCATTAAGTGCGACTAGGCTAAGTTCGGATAGAAGTAAGAGAAATTGTCGATTAATCGTATTTGTGTTTTGCGAACGGTACTTGTACGTAGCATGTAACCACTACCAGAGCAAGGCGACACCGACGTTAATTAGTCGGTCCACCTGTTACAGATTCCAGGGCTCTCACCGTCCCCGCTGATTGAGCTCGAGTAGGCCGCCGCCCTCAACCGCCGGTCAACGACGGCTACCTATTTTCTTTATTATTTTTTTTTTGCGCATTTTGTTTTCATTTTTCTTATTGTTCTTTATTATTTTTGTAAATATTTTGTTTTGACTTAGAACATATGTATTAAGCTTATTCGCATATCTTTGGTTATTTACCCCGATTCCCAGTCCGAATCCGAATCCCACTGAAATCCTACCCGGCAGAAAATCGTAACGTTACAATGAAAATATTATCAATATAATTAATAAAAGATTTAAGATAAATTCGCTTGGGTCTTATCCATAATATATATCTATTTTTCTTTTGCTTAAATTATGCCAATGTTTAAGAGAGAGAGAGATCAATTCGAATCTTCTTTTTTTTTGAAAATGTTAATTACTGAGTCCGTTTGTGGAAGGTAACAGTTATTACTGACACCATCGGTAAATCTTGTCACTTAAAACAAAAAAATTAAGGGGACAGGTCCATTCACTAGTTTTCCTCAAACCAAAATATTTTGCTTAAAATATCCAAGCTAAAATAACACGTACAATAAAAAAAGATTTTATTCCAAGAAGAAAAAAAAAACTTTCTAAGTTGACTATCTTACTATGTTTGTTTATTATAACTAAAAAAAAATTAATTGAAGCTTGTTGTATACAAAAGTTGTTTTCTATATAAAAAGAGTTGTTGGTCAAAGCAAAAAAAAAACGATTGATTTATATTATATTATACAATAAGAATGGGCAAAATGGAGAAAAGGCTTCCCTATGCTAAAAGCAATGTGGCAGATATTTTTTTGTTTGCGTTAAACAAATAAATTATAAGGATTGTTAAATACCATAACTATACCGTCTGAGCTGTTTGGTTTTGTCTTTTTTCTTTTTTGACTTTACTGTAATTCTGTAGTTAATCATTTTAGTCCATGGTAAACGAATTTTTTCTTAAATGGTCCTTAATTTTATCATCTATTAATCCTTTTCTAGGCATCCACTTCCTTCCTTGGTAATATATTATTAATCCTGGTGTTATTTAAGTTTGTCATATATCATTTAGTCTATCCTCCTTTTTTTTCTCTCTTTTTTTTTATTTCCAAACCTAACAGCTTTTCATCTTCCTACAGGGACTAAAAGAAAATCGAATAGATATGCATGTATCTGCCACTTTCTTGCTCGGTTGTATTTCTTCTCTTTTTTTCTGAACTAAAGAGGCAAATACACCTACATAATAATCGGACCATAGGCAAAAATTTTTTCAAAAATAAAAACTGTTTAAATAAATCCTTTTCTTGGGAATTATAGGTAAAATAGATTTGAAATATATATATAAAATAAAAGAGTTGATTGCACAAATTAACAGTAATGATTTTACTTTTGAAAAAGACGATTTCACTTACATGCTGATTTGCATAAAAGAAGTTATGTTTAAAAAAAAATTACTCTATATATTGTTTTTTTTTTTATATATATTATAACGGTTGCCGACCCTTCGCTTGGCCGGAGCTAAAGGCCTGCCCGCTACAAAGGCTCTTGCTCGCACGTGGGGAAAACCAGACTCTCTCTATTTTACCCAGGCGCCAGACGCTAGGGTCATAAGACCCCTTTTCTCCTAATAGTCCCACGTGCGGCTGAAGCTGTTGCCGCGGCCGGCTCAGATGGGAGAGTGGGTGGATTCAGGGAGAGACATAGGCACAACCAATTTTGCCAATAAAACTCTATTTATTTTCTTCGGATAACCTTCTGTACAATCTGAAGCAGACCCGTCTTTGAGAGTTTCACAGATATCCGCCCTTCAAATAACCCGCTCTCTTCGCGAACCCAGAGTCTCTCGCTTTTCTAGCCTATTATACACGCACGCGTCTCGGAAGATACCCTAATCTGGACGAGTGAGAGGCGACACCGCACCTACGCGGAATCCGAGGCACCCGCTCACAGCCGCGGGGCTGCGTCCAGCCCTCGGCGCGACTGACCGAGTCCACTTAAGCCCTCCTGCAGGTAGAACCCCCGGGCAGTACCCCGGCCCAATCCTTAGGGATGACCCTCTCCCGTTTCCTCGCCTCCCGTGCGGACCCCTTTGCCGATCACGGATCCCTAACACTATGAAATAATCTACGGTGATTACGCTCGCGCCCGTTCCGTCCTCGAACCGCGAAATTCACCGTGTAATTTCCCCAGTCGGCGTTCGCAAACAGTGCCGGATCTAGGAACCGCGACGACTCCTTGCCGCCACCGTCGGTGCAGATATCCGCGAATCGAAGATAACCACGTGAAGAACCAAGATAACCCTAAATCATCGTAGATAACCGCGCGCCACACGAAGACACCCCACCGAACCACCAATGCGAAAGATAGCTAGAAGTCAACCGATTCGCGGCAGGTATCCACAATTCACCCAATCTCTTCACGCGCTACGAGCAACTCGCTCGCTCCTCGGGGATATCCCACCGACTCAATCTACAAAGACATCCGCAAAACAGATAAGTTGCGACAGATATCCGCGATTCCCTAGATCACTCCACGCGTTACGAACCACTCGCGCGCTTCTCGGAACTGACCATGCCGCAGCTCGCTCGCAAAACCGAATTCACCGAACTGTAACTCCGATGCACCTACGCCGCGCACTCGACTTTAGCACTTGCGGTAGGGAAATCGGCAGCCAGCCGTACTCACCCCGTTTTCCAGGTCTCGGAGGTCCTGTGAAGTTTAAGAGCCTGAATTTCCGCGTCCCATGCCTTAGAAGTCCGGAGCAGGAGAGAGCGTGCTGGCGCGCTCCTGAGCTCGGAGGCTTTTCGGTGCTTCGACCCCCACCCAGCGGGCCCGCTAGGGCGCGCGCGATTCGCTTAGCCGTGCCGGCGACGCCGCACAGTGTACGATTTGGAGGTTCCATGCGCATTAATCGTAGTGCTCGTGATAGGAATGAGACAAAAAAACCAAAAATATCATTTGAAAGGTGAAGAAATTCTCTACAAGGAAAAATTATTGATGAAGTGACATAATGACATTTTGACCTTCAAAATGAAGGTCAAATGTACAACTTTTGGAAAAAATATAGTAATATTGCTCGCCTGATTCATAATTTATTTTTTTAAGTCCTTGAATGCACTTTTCTTTTACATTTTGGTATGA
>JAWWEM010031674.1:0-16110 GCA_035582935.1 Ormyrus thymus | reverse complement strand
GAAGTTATAATAATCGAGCATCGTGCATTGGATTCACGGCATGCTAATGGGTTATTATCGGATAGTCCGTTAAAAAATTTAAAATGTAACAGACTCTTTGAATAAGGTAGAATTATAATTGATCACCTGTTGTTTAGACAAAGAAGTTGGAAAAGTAATTACTGAAGCATCTATTAAAATGAAAGCTAGATCTAAAATTATTGTTTTAAAGCAATTAACCTACTATTATTAGATTCACCTATTTTATTTCTATTTTATTCAAGCAGTTTTTACGGATGAACTGAAAACTATTATCTATTACATTAATTATTGTTTTAAAATTATTGTTTTAAAGCAACTAACCTACTATTATTAGATTCACCTATTTTATTTCTATTTTATTCAAGCAGTTTTTATGGATGTACTGAAAACTATTATCTATTACATTAATAATTTTATAAAAAAAAAAACTATTACGTTGAGAATTATTTATTGCAGAATTTTACTTTATATTTTTATTGTAACAATTAATGCAGACGATTTTTAGGTTTATTATCCCTAAATCATTTCCTCCATACCACAAACAATCAAGCCTTAAAATAAAAAAAATGTATAGATCTTTCCCTACTCGCCGACGCTCAATTCAAGTTAATTATTTCGAAAGAAACGACAAAGTCCACCGCAGACAATTTCAATTTTTCAAAACCATAAATAAACGATTAAACCCGCGAGCTCTTATCTAAGAAAAACATCAATCAGAATAAAGCACTACAAAAGTGCACGCTCCGCTTGACGGGCAGAAAATCGAGTCTCGTGAAAAGGCCACCGGCGCTCCCGAGCACCGTCGAAAAAGTAAAAATCCATTACGCCCCGCTCTCGACTCCCCGCTCGCGACGCGACGACGTAAAGTTCACGGCTGCGCGGCTTGCCCAACGCGGCCCGCAGCCGACTTGCGACCGGCTTATCGGCGATCGAACGCGCTCGCAGCAAGATGCAATGGGAAAAGGGGGACTCTTCGTGCCGAGCCCTTCCCTAAATGTATAACGACGGCTCCGCACCTCGGCTCTCTTCGGAGAACGGTTGCGAGACCGACAGAGATTTTAACGGAGCCGCCATCCGTGACTAGTTGAAATTTGAAAAAGTGTCCTGCTTTAGTTTTACAGTCAATTGCCGCGTCGATGGAAGAAAGTGCAAGCTTCTCTTTTCGAATGAAATCTTTGGTAAAAGATTTGCGCTTTTTGAACGGATACAGATTTTTGCAAAGTGTTTAAGGTTCCATAATCTCAAGTGCAATTCACTGGTATATCAGTTCATTTAAAAATACAAAATTAATTGCCAGAGGTCGGAAATCATTTACAATTATACAGGCATAAATAAAAAGTTAACTTATATTTGCTCCAATAATTATACTGCACTAGAAAGTTTAGATAATATAGCATGTTTTGAAAATTTTAAAACGTTTTCATTAATTTGACTAATAAGAAACTTTAATTTTGATAACATATATTTTGAGCAATCAATACTTGCTAATTTTACCACTCGGACTTAACGTCATACTGCGCTAAGCGCCAATTAAAAGCAAAAATAAATCACGCTCAAAATGTTCTTATCACAAAAAATATTCTCCAGGCGTCCGACATAATGCGCTTCAAAAATTAATCATAATTAATCCACGATAATGACCGAGTAAACACCGTTCAATGAAAGCACATAAATCGCGTACAATATTTTGAAACGCGGCACACTTCAAGCGACACTGATAAATCGATAGCATCGAACAAATATCGCTCCTCGAAAACACGCGCAAAAGAAAAAAGAAAACCATCCGCGCGCGAAACTCGCCGAAAAAAAAAAAAAAAAAAAATTAACAGAACGCCAAAGCGATTAGAAAACGAAGCCGATTTACTCGCGGAGATAGATACGCGTTTTATTCACCTCGGTCGCAGCAGCTGCTCTCTCGGTGTGTGTCACGCGGCGGAATCGTCGTGTGCGTCGCGCCGCGTTCACGCGGAAACACCTTCATTCGGCGCGAAAGTGGTCCACTTTCTTCCTCTCGAAGCACCAAGCTCTTGCCTCTCGCAGATGCTGCGACTGATAAAGTTCCTCTTTTTTCTCTCTCTCTCTCCCGGCGAGAGTGAAACATCTCGTCGCCTCGACAATTAAGAGGATTTTTCCACGGACGCCGGGGAAACAGGCCGCAAGCTCGCCGTCCAATTACGAATCCGATTTATCACCTCGGGTGATAACAGTCGGAAGAAAGTTTCGAGGTTTAATATGAAAGTGCCACATCTCGTTTTCGAGCGGCGAGCGTTTAACGATTTTGTGGAAAGGCGCAAGTCGTCGGCTCGGAGGTATTAGAAAATGTTCGTGCACAGGCAATGTATATCGAACGAATTAAGGCGCCGATAAATATTTGCGCTCGGCGGTTTAACGAATATCTTAATTAATGGCGATTTTCTTTAGAAAATGAAGCGGAAAAATATATATTCTTATTTTTTTAACGGCACCGTAAACGCAAGCGGATGCGAGGCGTAATCGTTGGCAGCCGAAGTCGTTCGGTAGCTCTGCTAACACACAAATGGGCACTTTCAAGTTTACGCTCGAAGCGAATGCAATTATTAAATTAGATCATTATTCGAGAAAAAAAAATGGCCTTTTACGCTGCCATTTGCATGATTAGGAAATTTTAAAAGCAGCGGCGATAGTCCTTTTCGCCCATAATTTTTAAACTTTACTGGCCGCTTTACTGCCTCGCATTGCTTACGTAAATGCACATCTCTAATTGTCGAAAAATTTCAGTTTCAAAATGCCTTTATCTCCCTGGGAACTCGGTCTGCAGCGGAGACACACAATATTGCCTTGCATCTTTGATATCGAATAAAAGAGTTACGTAAAACTTTCGAGCTTCGACATTCAGATTATATCATAAATTCTGCCGTTCTGCGTTTATAGATGCTCTATCACTTATTAATGGAATTTTTCACGCCACGAAATCCGTTCCGACACTGTAAATTTCACCATTGCACTCCGTACTAATAATTCCTGTCATTATTATGCGGAGGCCTGAACTCATCCATTTTTCTTCCAATAGACGTTACGCTTTATCTTGATATTTCACATTACCTAAAAGCACGCCGTGCTCAAACAAAGCTATAAGGCGGCTCACAAATATACATGCCGGCTATTTTCGTTACTTTCTTCAATTGATTTAAATATAATCGTATCAGATGGATCTGGTAAATCCTTCGAAAACCTACGCACGAGTGCATTAGAGCAAAGCAATTTTCTTCGGTTAGTCAGTACGGGTGATGATCTGAAATCTAATTCACTTTCAATAGTCGCTCGCGATCGCAACATTTATCGAATTTCAACTAATTTATTATCTTCGTTAAATTTTTCTTTACAAAAGAAATCACCGCCCGCAGGAAATTATTTCACTCTTTATATTAGAACCTGTACTAATTAGCGATACTATCGGCGACAATAATTTCGCTTTCTATTTGCCGATCGGCTGCCCCTAAAAACGCAATCCCCACGAACTGCTCCAAACACAATGAGCACCGCGGAAAAACGAAACGAGAAAAATCCCCAACCCAATATCCCCCGAAAGCATTGCACATCTACATGGGATGGCGCTCGGCTCGCGTCGCGAAATAACGAGTGCCGAGGTCATAACTCTCAGCTTCATCTAGCGCAATCATTTTTTTTTTCCCGCGCGCGCGCGCGCGACGGAGCAAAAGGAGGCGAAAAAATAAAGCCGCGCGACACGAATGGTGCCAATTTCTCATTAAGACGCCGAGAGCCGCGATATAACGAGGCGGCGGCGGCGGCGGCGTCTAATTGGTCCTGCGAGAGGAGCAATCGAACGTCGAAGGTTAATCCGTTGAAAAAAAAGCGAGCGGAACGAAGCGTCGCGCCGTGAATTCATGATCGCGCTGCGTTCACTTCGGGATAACCCTCTCTGTCTCGCGCTCTCGCTTGCGGGACTTTACTGCGTGCGCGGCGCGGATTACGCTGCTCATTGTTTGATTAGCCAACTTCTTCTCATGCTCGCTGTTTTAAAAACAAAGCATTTTCAATGAGTGATCAACGCAATTTTGTTTATTCGAGCGGTTAACCAAGTGAAACGCGGCTCGGTAGTAGATTTCTATTATTTTGTTGCACGAGATGGATAAATATTGCTGTACGCGCGTTCTTTTTTACTTAGCAGTAAAAGTCTATAAACGAGCAATTTTTTTTTTTATTTACAGTGTGCTAAAATTAATTAACGCCGATACCTTGATCCATTTTCCGAAGTATTTCCAAACGTTGTACATATTTTCGCCGCGCTAATTGTAGATGTTCGATATGTCATGTATACTAATTAAAAGAAATACTCCCGCATTGGAAAAAAAACGTGAAAGGTTTCGCCGTCGGAGCGGTCGCACCTAAAGCACAGAGAGCCAATAATCAGACCGACTCGGGAGTTAATTTACGACCTGGGCTATAGCTGTATACGCCACACTTCTCCCCGTTTATTTCTCCGTTTTTTTCCTTTTTCTCTTTCCGAATCCCGCGCAAGGAGAGGTCTTTGATTAACCGGCGCGGCCCTTTTATTGAGCTATCAGGCGACAGGCCGCGCCGCGGCGCGGTTAATCGCCGCTCGATCGATCTATCCCGTGCGAAATTCGCCGCGCGCAGAATTCGCGCGTGGAAAATTGCGCGCGCGGATAATTGCCGCGCGCGGCAGCGGTAGCGGAGGGAAAGGGTGCACGTCGGTAATTGGAGCGTTATCCCCGGCAGATCTCTCGACTGATCGCGCCTTTCGCGCGCGCAGAAGGGCGAGAAGGTCGGAGGGTGTCGTGCCGTTTCGCGTAAGGTCGGCTATTGTTCGAGCCTCGGAAATCGATGCCTTGCGTCCGCGGCGGATTTCTTAATCCGGGCGGCAGCGGCCGCACGCGGCTCTTTTCAATATGTTGCTCGGGTTTGTTGATGCTGTTATAAATGAACGGCGCTGGATCGAATCGGTCGATCTCGCCGGGGCGAGCTGCTATCCTGTACGTGTAAGGTTTACGCGAGAAAAATGAAACGTAGATTCGGAGCTGGATACGGCCGAACGCGGGGGGGAGATTGAATGACAGTTCGCCGCGAGTTTCGTTGGTTTCGAAGGCGCTTATGAGTCGCGAGTAAATAAAAATCGGTAAATTAATGTTCGCGAGATATACACAGGCGCGCGAATCATGCCGCCGAGGACGGAAAAATTTCTTGGGCTGCCGATTGTATCGATGCGGTTAGTGATTAGTTTTACCTTTATCGGTGCGTTTCGAGCTTGTAATTAAATTATTAATCAAACAAAATTTATTGTCTCGCTTACTTTAATTGCTATTTTTCAATTGCCGATAATAGAAAGCGATAAAATTCAGAGGAAATATTTATTTCACGTCACGTCGCGGCCGTGCATTATCGATGCGTTTTCAAGACTATTGGAAAAGTCGAGCGATTTTCAACTCGAGCGCATTCCGCACAATCGCCACAGTGGCGTTCCACATTCCGTTTTCTTTGACAAAACTTTGCTCAAAAGTACGAAATTCTTATCATAAATCATGTTAGAATTTACAGCAGTGGCGAAACCCGGCGATATTTCGAAATAATCTAACGAGAAAACCGCGCGGTGCACCTCTGGGAAACGCGTGCACGTATCTGTTACTTCGGCGTTCAGTACAAATCGCGGATAATACATATTTCGCGGCGCATGCGCGAAATCGGCAAATCGACGGTACGAGTCGGCTCGTATCTGATCCTCCGAAACATCCAATTAGTCCTTTATCATCAGTGACAATACGTGCACTCGCGTTTTTCCCGAATTCTCATGCGCGCGGACACGTCGAAGGAAAGCACCGCGGATCATAAGCAGGACTCCGGTATCGCTGAATTCCACTCGGTCCGCGATAAGTTCAACAACTCGAGGGGTTTCCCCGCGCGCTGATCGTCGGATAGCCCGTGAATGCCTGCGTTTATGGGTTTATAAATGTCGAAACGGCGTCGCGGCATACAGCATGCGCTTGGCTGCGAGCGACCGCTGGAAATTGAGATAGGACTGCTGGATATTGCCGAAAAATTGCCGGCTCGATCTGATTGGGGACTTTAAGTGCTAGGCTGCGTACGGAGGAGTTCTGCTCTTTGCTTTTTTGCCGGGAGATAAATGGCGGCTGCTTGTTTTAGAAGCCGAGCGGAATGCCCGGCAACAATCGCTGTAACGATTTACAATTACTGTCAGTATTTCGTAATAAATCATGCATGGATATGCAGGTTTTGAAGTAAAGGATAACGAACGCGCGTACACAATAAGAATAACGAAAAACTGTATTTTTCGCCGCGATACCCGGAGCTCTCGAACGTAAGATAAGAACAGACGTGTAATTTACCAACAGCCGACCGCTCGACAAGCCGTAAAAAATGAATCTCAGATAAATTAACAGCGATTAAAATATTTACGCGCGCACATTTTTCGACGCTCGTCGACTCTCCGCTCGGCGAGAAGTCGCAGCTGGCGCGCATCGCTTAGCCCGGCGTCGAGCTCGCCGCAGGTCGGCGCGACAGAAGCCGGTTCCAGAGGCGCGTGGATCGCTGTCAATTAGTCGACTCGCTCGTCCTCGGCCGGCCGCGAGCACGGCGCATCTCTCCCGCTGACATTGACATTCGCAGCTGGTTTTCAACTTGTATTATTTATCAAGCGAAGGGGGGCGTGCCGGTTAATTAGATCTTCTGTAATTAAAGGCGTGTCATAATCAATCAGGGTTTGAGTATCAAGTTGCTTGTTAAATCAATTACGCGCCAGCTCGGATTCGAATCCGGGAAATAAAATTATTATGCAAAGTTGTGGAAAACAAAAATTTAATTTTGAAGCTTATGTAAATATCATTAGCCGCGTTTAATCACTCCTTGATTTTTAACCGTCTCCCCGGCCTGCCAAATCCATCGTTATTTCTCTAAAATCCGTTTCTAAAATTCGCCGGGCTTTTCAATAAACCAGTCGGACTCGTAAAAGCCCTCGTATATTCGAAGCTTTACATCGCTAATTAATTGATTAGACGCCCGATCAACGTCCCGAGATAAACTAATTCGGTTTTAAACCATCTGGAAATTGAAATCCAACCAGCGGCGCGCGGTGTAACGTTCAATTATATAATCCACCGCGAAATAATCCACCCCAGATCGCCAGGAGCCATTAGCGCACACATTTCCGCGTGTCCGCGATTGACATCGTCCAAGGAAACGCGCTCGGGCGACAACTGTCGCATTAGGAGTCCGCGCGAATTGAAACGTCGCGCGCGCCTAAAAGCCCCCTTTATGCAACGCGGCGCGGCTCGCGGCGACAATTTTGACGGGCTGCGTGCGTCGCGAGGAAAGAGGACGGAAAGAATTCCGCCAACGTTGATCTTCGCGAGCCGCGAGATACGCGTCAAAAGGCTGTCGCGATTCGCGGATGCCATTGACATTGATTGGTCCGAGGCAGGACGAAAAATCCAGAGGCGCGACGGGCTCCCCTGATACGCGTCAATTAAGCCTCCCCCTCCAGCTCTCGTTTCTCGGGCGTGATTGTGAGCCGCCCGAGCGTGAGAATTTCAAGGTGTGTACGTGCGCTGCGTGTGCACGCGCGGAGAGCGCTGCTCGGCGGTTGCCGAGGGGTGTCGGTCGATTTTGTTTTGGAAAACGCGAGATTTTCCGCGAAGTTCGCGAGGAGTTTGTGCAATTTGGACTTTCGTTAAGAGAAAGTACATCGTGCGGGGTGCTGCAACTTGGATGAAGCAATTCGTTCGTTATTGGAGAGATTGCTACGGTTATTAATTATGATTATTCGGGAGAGCGCCTGCGCAGGATAAGGCTAATGAATTCGCGCGCGTCCACTCTTGCAAAAATATTTTTATAATGGCGTTAATCTTGAAAATGGTCTCGATGAACTGAAGTTTTATGAACTTTTAAAAGCTAATTATACAGATCACATCAAATGTCCTGCATCTGGTTCCATAAAATATTTTAATTGAATAATATGAAAGTCAAATGCGCGTTAAAAATGCAGTCTTTAAATACATAGGGAACTACAAATTTTATTATCTACTAAAATCGTTATTGGAAAACTTTCTCCGGCGCGTATATTGAATGTTAAAAAATGATTTTTTAGGCTTCATTGAGAAACAAAAAGTTTTTCTGTTAATGAAAAGATAGGGACGCTGCAATGTGGAATTAGATTATTTAATTTCACTTTCAAACCCGATTAGTCAAAGCACAAAGAAAATGCAGATAAAAAAGCTTACGCTGATTAAAAACAAATACACCCGCGCCGGTCTACACAGAAGATATTTGAAAAGCTATACTTTTTAAATTAAAAATATATAGATAAGATCTTGATCCGAATGCAGTTTCACGAACGATAAAATTAAAAATCGATAATCGCCGCAATTAGTAACGCTTTCGCTAATTATTAACATCAGTTATGAGCAGTAAAACAAAATCGCCCGTAAATCGAGAAGAATCCCAAAGATTTCAATGAAAAGCCACCACCCACCCAGAGGCGCTTAATCGCGGCCTCTCTCACGAGACTCCGATCGTTACCGCTCGGCGGAGAACGTACCCACGCACTCGCGCTCTTGAGAAATCGTCATTGACACTGATACGCTTCCCTCGCGACGGGCGAATCAATAATCGTCGCTTTTTTGCCGGCTCCCGAACGCTGGCGGGGCTTTTGATCAGCGCGCAATCTCGGCGCGCGGCGTTCTATTTTCAGCGCGCGGCGACAAAGAGCGCCAGCGCCGGGGAACTCGCGCGCGTCTGATTTGTGGTGCAATGGGCGCAATGAGATTTTGCAGCGGCGCGCGCGGGGCGAGAGGGACGGAGGAAGGTGCGAAAGGACGCGGGCGCGCGAGCGATTTTCGCGGGAAGGTTGGAACGGAGAGCGATGAGGATTTGTCCTGAAGGTTTGATGACTCTGTCGGGATAAGGAGAGTTTCTCTTTTCTGCAGTGCCACGTAGCTGAATTATTCGGTTGAAAAAGAAAACAATGCTTTGTGGTTTGAGGAACTTTTTGGAAGGCGGTGCGTACTCGTCGGGGAAGATTAGAAAGCTGCCAAAAATTTTTAATAGATAAATATTTGTAACGAATAATTGTTATTTTAAATATTGAATGGATGGAATGAAATTTGTTATGTGCCCCTTTGGAATGTGTTTATTGATTTAAAAGTTTAAGTAAAATTGCAGGTAGGAAATTCCACCGAAAGTATTTAATCTTTATTAAACCAAATAATATACGTATGTTGTGTAATGTATATCAGTGATTCAAAACGTGAAAATGTTTTTCCGTGTACTACATGTATTTCAGGACTATTTACTGGAAAAGTGTACAGAAAAATGTAATTAAAAATCTGATATAGGTATTAACCTTTTAAAAAGAAAGTACTTCTGATATTGAGCGCTTTCACTTGTTATCGAAAATTATTGGCTTTAACAGCTAGTAGGAACAAATCTGAAATCAACTTATTAATTAGAAAATACAGATAGCGCACTACTTGCAATTTATTACATTGTAGCCTAATATTCAATGTGGATATCATAATATAAGGAATTCGATTAAAATTACTTTGGTGATCGTGAGCATATTAAAACAGCACAATGTAAAATTCTTTGAAAGAACTTATTTATATTGGACTATAAAAAATGTTTCAATATCTTTGTACGACCATCTATGAAAAAATCTTTTTAAACAGTTTATGGTACGATTAATGACGACCAGAATGATTTGCATATCAATGCTGTTGACGTTTTACACTTCAATGAATATCTTTTATGATCCAGGTATCGTGACTATTCTATATTAATCGATCGAGAAAAAAACGCCTATCGATATGCGTGCGTGAAATTAAATTTCGATGTTTTTAATAATGAAAACACAGGTCATGAATGTTGCCAGCCCTTGTAAATTAAATTTGAAGTAATTTTATCGAACTAATTAACCACGACCGTATTACTTCGATAATAAATTTTGTCAATTTTAAAAGTCAAATAAGTTACGACAATCTAATCACACCTCGCCAAATATTTAAACGCCGTAAAACACTTGCACTACTTGTAAAAACTTTCTAACCAATCCAGACGTTATATTCCATTAGCACCTGCGCTCGAAGAACCAGAATTCCCTCTCAAAATACGAATTCGCGCCGCTTTAAAACATAACGGCTCTCGCTCACTTTCGTACCTCGGCTCCAAATCGCCTTGCATGCCCAGAAACTTAATCGGTAGGTTAAAGGGTATTCACCGGTGAAAAAGGAAGAAAAGAAAATAAACGCCAGCCGATCGTGACGCGGAGGTGCGGCAGCCCGGCATAATCGCTCAGCTCGAGTTTCAGCGCGAATTCGATTAACGACTCGTCCGGTGCGTGCATAAAGCACCGGGCGATGGTACGCCGAGGCTTACGTGCGCCCACTTATGCAAGACGATCGGCGGGCGCGGGATCCTAAGTGCACGTCATTACGTGCTGCACAAGGTACTCTTTGTTCGGCGGCTTCGCCTTTTTGCCGCTGCAGCCCTTACGGTGAACTCGGCGTTTGCCGGGCTGCGGTGAAAGTTTAGCGGCTCGAGTATAGCTGAAAGAATGCGCGGCTGTTAATGTGCACTTTTTTCTGGGTAAATTATTGCATGGACTGTATGTTTTATGGCAACGGTAGCAGTGGATGCTTGGAGTTGCGGAAAAAGGCGAGGCGAAGGATTCGGAATCTTAATTCTTGGGATATTTTTCAATTCGTTCTTTCATCGAAGATCGGGGTGAATATTCTTTCAACCTACTAATTCTATTGTCCAAAGATACAAGTTTACAATGGTAAATGCATCGTCATAAATTCCGAGCAGGATTACTTCGGTAAGAAAGATTTGATAACTGCATTAATCTTATTATTGTAGCTTGTCTATCTCGGGTTACGGGGGCCAGATTTTTTAGGCAAACCTTAGAATACAAAAGTGCATGTCCGTCACAGTGAAAGTGTAATAATGCGAGTCATTACAAGACCAGAGAATTTCATTTTTTACGATTGTAAAATAGTGTGTGTATGTGTGTGCCATAATAGATTATTCTGTTCGTGTGATAGTTCAGGGTTTCGTATATATAATATATGAATGTATTAAATCTTCGATTGCATTGGAACGTTGAACAATACCTTTCTTTCTCGATGGTGTAATTGAATCGTCATAATTTTCGGAATAAATAAGGATATGTAATTGTGGTATAACGCGCCTTGGATCTCTCACATGTTCCAGGCCATTCTTAATCGGGCAATGAAATTTTAGCGTTCAATAAATTCAATTATCGAGATTGCACTCCCCAAGATTGTCTCTTCGCTGTATCTAAGAAAACCAGGACGCAGGCGTCTTTCCACCGCGTTTCGTTTCGTTACGAAGCCGACTGATTTACGCATCGAATTGTCAAAAGCCAGATTTTCAAAAGAGAAGGCTCGGCTCAAAAGTACCCATTAAAGCCCGCGGCGCGGCAACGAGACTAAACATCCAGCCGAGAGCGATATCCGCGCCGCGAGGAATTAAACGCACGCGTGTACAGGTGCGTATTATGCACAAATCATTAACGAAACGGCCTGCTTAAACGACGGCCGTCCGCGCGGCCGGCGGTTTTCCCCCTTTTTTCGCGCGCGCGCCGCTCTAAAGTTCGCATAACTCACGGCGTCGAGTCATAAATCTATCAACCCCCCCCTTCCCTCTCCGATCTCATGACTACTTTGTTCTCCGACTCTTTGCATTCCTTGACCTCGCCTAAATTAGGCCCAATTAAGAAAATGAAATTACAAGCGCGCCCGAAAAAATCGGCGGACTTTCCAGCCGCGGACGGGAAAAATCCGCCGGGGCACGTACAGGCGCATTATGCATTATTCACAAATCATTATGGAAACGGTCTGCTAAACGACTACCGCGTTCTTTTTTTTCTATTTTTTTTTTCCTGTTCGTCAAGTCGTGTCTCGAGCGGAGCGCTCTGAAGTCCGCCCGGCGCTGTGTACGCTCGAATCATAAATCCATCATATTTCGATGTCATAACAAGCGTATTGGGTTTTTGTCCGCCGTGTACAACGTGATCTTACAAGTAGCTCTGAAGTGGATAGCAAATTGTCAATAATAATGCGCCGTTAGGATCGTGTTTTAAATTTTTAAGAAGGTTTTAAAAGTTATTGTAAACACGAGGATAAAGCAACGTTGCTTCTGAAAATAACTAATTGTTAGTCAACACCTTGTAGTATAATATTAAAGTGCAATACGCGGTGTATTACTTAAATCGAATGAATAATCTTTTCTTCTTTCTGATTTGACAATCGGGTTACGATACCTACAAATTGATGAAAAACGTTTTATTCAATCTGATTTTCATGGAAGAAATATTTCAATGCGGATGGCTTTCATAAAAAAAAAATATTAATTACGCTCGTAAACAATTTCCTTTAAAAAGTACTCCGACGGAAGTTCGAACTTCCAATTTCACGTTCTATTCCCATCGGGGAAATAAATCTCGGAAAAAGCGCCAGCACGGGCGGCTGTTATAAAAATCAGCTCCCAAACGACCTCGCCATTTTCTTTTCCTGCCCCCTCCCCTCCTCCCAATAACGGGCTAAAAATCGTCCGTAACGCGTGCTCCCGAATCGTAAATCCATCATAAAAAGCGTTCGCGCGCCGCGCGGGATCCATATTTATGAGGCGGCGCGAGCCCGGCACGCAGCCCGGTAGACGAGCGTTGCGTCAATGCCGCGAGGCAGCAAACAGTTCCTTATCCTGGACGTTTCTTCGTTTCCTCGGTGCTCGCCGGCTCGAGAACTGGGCTCTCGAGTCGGGAGTCGCTCGAGTCGGGAGAGGCTCTTAAGCGCCGTCGGGTTCGCGGTCCAATGTTGGGTGAATAATTGACGGGAAATCGAGAGGAGAGCTGTGAAAGATATTCACCTCCCGATCAGAAGTCTATTATTTTGGAAAGAAGTTCGTCGTGGGAATGAACGTTTGGTGCTTTGAGTACGTCGTCGCGAATGTGTTCTCGATTGGGAAGTGCTGTGCGGCCGCGGCGAGTTTTCACTGATAGAACCTGCCTGAATAAATCAGGAGATTCTCCGCGGGTGGCATCTCGTAGGAACCTGATTGAGAACTAGGTTTTATGCGACTTCTGGTGCAGCTTTTACACACATTCTTGCGCAACGAAGTCGGAAAACTACACTTAATTAGAGGGAACTGTATTGTTTTATGTCACACGAAAGGCGAATTTGGTGTGAAAGCTTTTAAATTACAATGTTTTACTTTTAATTACTTAATTAATTCATTAAAGGACCCAAGGAATAAGAATAATTAGCGGTAATTAGTTAAATTGTTACGAGATGTATACACGCTTCACTTGTAAAACTTTTCTTTTATTCCACTCGTCGCGTAATTCGGCGACTGTTTTATTGCGCTCGGACAGTCGAACAGAAGTAGTTACGGCAGCGCGTAAAATCTATTACATTCACACGCCTTTCAGGCGCAGAAAATCCAGAATCTAAAGCTTCCATTAAGTTCACATCGAGCGAAAGAATGTATTCATTAGACAAACGTCAAGCTGCGCGGCTTTTCCCGTTTTCGGCCCCAAGAGTCCCCCCCCCCCCCAGCCGCACAGCCGGCATATTGTAACTTTATCTGCCCCGAAGAAACGAGGCAAAAAGGTGCTCGGGAACATGTTAATGCCATCCAGCGAGTTTCGGCCCCGCGAGAAAGGACCGGCGGGCCCCGCGGTTTTAGCCCAACCCAATTCCGCGGCAATTAACATTGTCCGGTTCTCTCTCTCTCTCTCTCCGCGCGCATTGATTTATCGTGCCTTTTAGGGTGTTTCCTCTGGATACGCGTACGTCGGGGGCCGCGGGACTCACTTCTTTCTCGCGGGAGAGGCATTTCAGGCGCGCCGCCGGTCCAATTATTCCGCCTGTCCGCGGGCGTTTTCTTTATATTCTTTCCGCGTCTGCGAGCGGCTGCGGCACGACGTATTCTCGCTTTTCCAGCCCGATTCCCCGTAGGATATCCCGGCGTTTCCGCGTTTTTTCACCGCGCAATTAATTAGGCCGGGCAATGAGTTCATTAGGGTCGGCATGGAAATGGCCGTTTGCACAATTCGGAAAAGCTGCGTAATTGAGCGCGAGAGAGCGAGAGGTTGCTTTGGCCGCGCGCGGCTTTGACAAAGTATTTCGCCGATGTGGACTTTGCCGGGGCAATTTCGCGTATCGCGCTTTGCGCGTTTCTGTAATTTAAGGCGGCTCTTGGCACAGGCCGCTTTTGGGCGCTTTGGGCAACATTTTTCGAAACGCCTTCGAGGTATAGAGCGTTTTAAGTTTGGGAAAAAACTTGATTGATCATTATCGTCGGACGACTGTTAATTTGCGATAAGATTAAAACTCGGGGTAAATCGTTACAATCGGCTTCGGGTAAGGAAAAGCGTGGAAACGGTAGACTGGAAAACACGTTGCATTGTTTCAAAACGATCGTATATCAGAACTGTTTGTCAAGATAACATTTTTCTGTTCTTTTTAACCGACGATACTTTATGCGTATCGACACTTTGCGTTTCCGCATTTCTACATTAATTAACCCGACACCGATTGTCTGGTCTCGAATGAATTCACTGAGCAGCTTCGTTTTCGCAAAAAGAAATATTTTATCTTTTAGATTTACAACCGGATGTGTCCGCACTGCATCTTTTTTTTCCCCCCCCCCCCAACGCGCTCGAGTTTGCGCAATCCGAAAATTTATGAAAACTGTCTCGCGATTTATTTCCCTCTATTTGGCATACATTATAAAATGCTCCGTAATTGACCGACTGGAACATTGACTTGGAATATAAAAAGTTTTTAATACCCCTTTCTATGTGGCGGCTGGATATTCGTTTGTTATGCAATTCGAAAAACTATGCGAGCGCATTTTGATCTCGAGAAACGTTTCGAAAATCAATAACACGAGACTTCATTAAAGCCGATCGCCTCATTATGCGGCGTTAGATTTTTATTTTTGCAAAGCTAAAGTCGCATACCTCGTATATTACAAACGATCTCCTGCAGTTTTTTGTTCTTAATGGCGTTGTGTAGGACAAGTGTCGCAAGTACGCGTGACACCTAAGGACTCAAGCCCGGCCATTTATTAATTTTCATTTTGTTTATGTTCGAGCGTTTTCTAACCGAATACATTTTTTATTAAACAACAGGTGCAAAAAGAGCAAGTATCACATATAAACTGTTACAAAACTGGAACTGAAGCTCAGAAAATGTTTTTACCCAATGTTTTCAATTGTAAAAGCACACAAAGCAATTGCAGTAATTTTTAATGACAGACTCGCAACTTAATCACTCCCATTCGTAACTCCATATCCTGAAACTCCGAACGCGCGGGCAGCCTTTAAACAGCCGGCATTCTCCAAGAAAGACTCAATCAGCTCGCTGTCATATTCGCGAGCTCGTCGTCGCGCTATCAAGGACAGACCGGCCGCGACCGTGTAATTTACGGCAGATCGCCGTTCCGCGCGTCGTCGCGCGTAAATTACAGCTCGGCCGGTCGTACTCGCACGCAGTTCCGCGCCAAATTATCCTGTCGATTACTGCTCGCGTCCGTTCGGCCGACGTTTATGCGCGCCGCGTTCCCCGAGCGGGCTGTCAAATTTAAGGGGGCGCATTTACATTCGGATGTTTTACAGCTTATCGGCACCGGGACTGTCAACTCGCCGCTCTGCATTCGAGAGTCAATTATTTCGCGGGTTGCACAATGTGGCGTCGGGCAGGTGGAAAATTTTCCGGAGCACGTCGTCGCTGTGCTAATTCCTTCTGAAATATGACTTTGAGGCCGTAATATATTTGCCGTTTATTTATTGTAAATAAGAAGTAAATTTACTCCCGAGCGACATAATTTATTGATTTCGCAAATCGCCTGGATATTACGAGTTTAAAATATTTCCTCGGTGATATATCGTCCGCAATTATTTAATCTAATTTTTCGCTATTTAGTAGTAACGCACGCAAATTGTGAGATCATTACCCTTGAACGGTTAAAAAGACTTGTTGGAATCTTACGAAAAGCTTCTTGACACTGCTATTACTGTAAGCAACAAACGAA
>JAWWEM010031653.1:0-16116 GCA_035582935.1 Ormyrus thymus | reverse complement strand
GACTAGTCAAAACTAAACCAGAAATCGCATTTCTGGCTATTCATTAGTCAAAAACTACGTAAAATTTCTACCAGGGATTGCTCAGCTCTACTTAAAAACTGCATCGCGGATGCAAAAAAATCATTCGTACTTTGATTTATCATAAAGTTCCAGTGCAAATTAATGATAATGATGTAATTAGACTTGCTTTGATATCACCGCTTCGAGCTCAAGGATACAAATCGGCCACTTTCTCAACAAATTATTATCACACGGCAATTGCCCTCACCGGCAGAACAAACAGATTCCAATACCGTCTCGGAAAAAGCAGCATTAGCTGTAAAAAAAGCTCTAGCACACCTGTTGTCCATTAACGTCTGTGTAGGACCGGGGGCCGATTTGTCCGAGCGGACAAGGCCGACCCGTTCGACTAATGGCGCCGCGACGTCTGACAAATTCGCTTTGGAAAGCCGAGGCGATCCGTTCTTTTTGGAGGCCGGAATGTGCGGGGCTTGATTAATTTTCGGGGACCTCGAGCGGCAGGTGTTATCGCTGGGAGGCTCCGGTGATAAAAGCGCTGCGCCGAGTAATTGATTCAAGTTCGCGAGCGTTGTTTAGAGGCCCTTGATTAATGCTCGAGGTGGGAGAGTATGTGGTTTTATCGCAGAATTAATTTGATGACTCTATTCTGGAATTTCGTAATAGGAACTTATATTTTACTCGAACGTAAGGTATGTGCTGGAATGCTGCGTTAAAGCTAATAAGTAATGAAACGGTAAGAGTACACCGTAGACAGAATAGAATGAAATGTTGGAAATTTGTAAATTTCTATATATAAATTGTTAGATAGATTATTTATTGTCACGGACGATGGCGTCATCCGAGGCGCGAAAGATGACCACGATGCAAAGAGATACGAGGATCGTGGACGTTAGCTCGGTGTCGAGTCCCGTCGTCCACTTTTTTCCTTCCTTGCTTGGTCTTCATTTAATTCGCAGCCCGTAACATTTAAAATAAAAAAATTTCAATTTCAAGAGAGAGCTTTTGCAACTAGTCAGTTTAAATTAAACATGACTATGAACTATCATTTTTAAAATCCATTCCAAACTTATACTCTAGAAAATATGCATCTTAGCGGCCGATATCCACATTTAAATTGAAAGCATATCTAAAGAAAGATTTCCAACCGTTCTAAAGGACAAATCCGCTCTTGTGCATTTAAAGTGCATCCACTCCGCCGAACAGTAGCCTTAAAAGGCTGAAATAAAGCAAAATAATCTCCCATTCAAAAGTCCCGTCTCCAGCGAACTAATGCATCTGCGCGTTGCAGACCTACATCTTTAATCTCTCAATCCTTAAAAATACCCATAATACCGTCTGACAAAAACGCCAACAGCTCGGACTAATTCCTCGAAAAAAGGCTAAGTATCAATCTCGCGGCGACTAGTCAGCATCGGTTTCTTGCTCGGTCGCATCCCCTTTTAAAGCTTGACTCGTACCACCAACGACGTCGCCTCGGCGCAAAAAGCTCGCGGCTCTTAATTGCGCGCGAGCAGCAGAGAGAAAGAGAGGGAGAGAGGGAGAGGGACGTTAATTGAAAAGCGGTGAGTCGCTCGATAGGCTCGCGGAAAATGCGCGATTAACTAGGCTTCGACGGGATGACACGCTGCACGGCCGACGAGCGTTTTTCTGGGGAAATTGGGTACCGTTAATGTGGCAAAGAGAAGACTGCTCGACGACTGATGACTCGAGTCGTGTTAATTTTAAAAAATGTCTAGATTCAATATTTTCGTAAATGATTTCTTGTCTAAATTTGAATTAGTCCACATTTGAATGAAAAAAATACGCCTACTCGAGTACGAAATCCTATGATTTCGCAAGCAGCGCCGCTTTCCACTACCGTCCGAATTTTTGCTTCCGCTCGGGTTTCTCCTTCCCGGCGACGTCCTTGCATTGAGAGCGCCGGCGAGCAAACAATGATAATCGATGCGTTCCGAGTCCATCGACTCCGGCACGTGCCTTCATAAATCCATCGAAAATAAGCGGACAATGGGGCGCGCGCGCCATCTCGCTCGATCGTATATCTCGGCCCGGATTGGAGCGCGGATATTCGCCGGACAGCTGCGGTTATGGGTTTAGTGCACTCTCGCTCGAGGCCTATTGTTGCCGCTGCTCAGTTGCTGCCGGACGACTGTCAGGTTCGGCGGATCGTTCGCCGTTGCGTTTTAATTCGGCCGGGGGTTTAGAGATCGACAAGCGCGAGGTTACATAAGCGCTCTTTGCTCGGAGGACACGTACTTTTTTTAGGGGCGATCTTTGGTGCCTGCATGCTGAAAGCGATGCGCTTTAATTGGACAACGGTAAATAGGAGTTTACTCTTTTCATAATGGTTAATTTCGCGCTGCTCAATGATTATTAGAAAAATAAAACTAGCTTTAGCTTGGATAAAAAGATTATTTAAGCGATAAGCAATTACAGTTTTGAAAGGCTGAATTTCCATGTATAAAATAACGAAACAAGCTTACACCTCGCGACGCAAGGAAAAAGGCTCGTGGCAAACGCATACGAATTACCATTTCAGCAATATCGGTCGACTGCACCTTACGAGTCTTGGCGAATCGATATCGCCTACTAGAAAACAATAAACAATATAATCCAGTGTGCCGCAAGAGTCGAGCGCGCGAACAAAGGCTCGATAAATTCGCAAGTGTGCACCGCGGCGACAAGTTTCATACGCGTGATTTATACCCGAGCGCACGAGTGCTTTTTTCACCCTTTCGGGACTGGGAATTGGGATTTATTGATTGCCCGACAGGTTCGGATCGTTTGGCCCGTAAGAAATGGGCTCCGGGAGAGCTGGAAATCGATTTCTGCTCGGCGAGTTCGCTGAATTACTGACTCGCGCGTCTTTTTCTACCGAGGATCGAAGTAAAATTTTGGAGGTTAAACTATTTTAAAAGCAAAAGTTGAAAAAATTAATGTGAAACATTGAAATTTACTCTAGGAAAGGATAAGACGGAAGAAGCAAGGAAAAATTTAATCACGCAGCATAAAAAGCTTGCGAACGTTAGCCTGCGAAACGCTCGATCGTTTGTCTCGGTAAAAGATGCTTAAAACGGATACTCTCCCGCGTCAAGAAAATTGTTTTCCTCGTTTACAAGGCATCAAAGCTCCGGCGAATAATTCACCCCGTAAAGCTCTCGAGCGCGCGAACTGAAAATCGACGAGAAAAGGCTTATCTGCGCTCGGCTAACGAGTGCTAAGCCGCGCGGATTTACGCCCATCCTCGCGATAGCGGCGGAAAAAAGCGCCGGGCGAACGTGTGAAAACGCGATTTTTCGCATATTTTCCGGCACTATCGCGGCCTCCTCGGCGGCCTCTCCTGCCGGTAAGGCCGCCGGCGGCGCGCGCCGCTCGGGAGAGAGGCGGAGATCTGTAAGAAAACCGGCTCGCTGCACCGCCGAACAATCGGCTTCGTATCGAGAGTCAAGTTAAATTGGCATTTTCCTTGAGCGGCGAGAATATGAGCCTATATGAACTGTTCCACCGTGGATGTAGATTCGTGACGTTGGATTGCGTAATGATGAGGAAGTGGCTGCTCGGTTTATCGGCTTTGATGTAACTGTCTCTTTCGGTTGGGGAGATTCATACTTGATTTAAGCATCCTGATTTTCAGTTTAATACGTTTCTTAACCGTTTTTTATCAAAATGTAAAATCAAAAGCTGCAGTTCACGTTTAGAGCAATACCAATTTTACAATTTAGAATTACAATGGCTCTTTTCTTTGAACAACAGATATTTGAAAATAAATCAGAAAACGTATAGTTTATTTAGAATTTTAAACACGTTGGCTTCATAACAAAATGTTTGTTGCAAAGCACATAAATATAAATAAATTCTAAAACAAGACGATTTTGAATATCTCGAAAGTCGTTAGCACTCAGACCCCATTCTAAACAGTTTCGCTTTCCTCCCGCGTAACGCAAACACTCGGCTCGGAATCGTCCGTGTGCCCGTTTTTTTCCCAGCTGAGCGCGAGGCTACGGAGAGGCTACGGAGCTTATCTTCCCCCGGAACCAGGAAGATTGCTGATGGATGAAGATTATTGGCGGAAAGGAGCTCGTGTCAAATTCTGCGCCGATGCTCGTGCATTTTACGCGCCGATAATCGGCGAGCGATCCTGCTGGTATTCAAACAATGTTTTGTCCTTGTCTGTTGAGGTTTAGCGGTCGATATAGTTTTAATTGGTCTCGGGAGAAAGATTTGAAGGTTAGAGAATTTGAAATTTCAACATCTTTCATTGGTCGTTATAAACCTTGAATGTTACGGACTTCTGAATAGACTTTTAACAACAAAATAAATTTCTTTGCGGTTTTTGGTTGCTTTCATTGTGAATTTGGAACAATTTCCTAATTTCCTTACGTAATAAAAAACACCTTTACGCTTTCCAATTACTTCGTTATAATGTAGATGAAGTAAAATTCTAATTAGTATGCTAATTAATAAATAGTATATTGCAGTTTTTGCTCTTATTCTTTATTCTTCATACCTGTTTTTTAATAACACGTAAAAGTATTTCTGCGCAAAAAGGATATTGCAGATAAATTTAAGATTTTTTTCCCTGCATAGAATTTACCAATAAAATTTTTTATTCAATTTTATTTGTATAATATAAACCATTGATTCACACGGTAATGTAAACTTTAGAGTTTTTCAAGAAAAATACCAGATATTAAAAATTTTCAAGCAATTAACAGTAAAAAATGTCTGCTCCCGGAGAAAAATTATTTTTCACTGCAAGTGTTTAAGCAATTCCATTCTGCAAGTCGTAAATTTCCCTCACTTTCATTAATTTTCTAAACGCCGAATTTCATCATATTTACTGCCCCATCCGATCATATAAATCCCCAGCAAGTTTTACACGCGATCCAGCTTTCCTTAGAAAAGACAGGTCCGACAAGACGCGATCATTGTCACAAAGCTGACCGGCGGAAAAGTGAAACCGCAAGAGGCGCTCATATCCGAAAACCATTAGCACCTATCGATCAGTACTTTCCCATAGACAGACGGCTCGTAAAAAGAGCAGAGGAATAGCAACATACACGCATCCTTTCACCGGCGGCTGACTCTCTCGGCACCTCGGCGCGCTTTTTCAATTATTGAATTACGGTCCGTTGGCACTTTTGTTTGATGAAAAAGGAGGAAAGAGCGTCGGCTCGGCTGGTCCGAGAAGAAAAGAGTGACGCCTGAGGTTAGCCTTATTAACCTAACCTACATTATCGCGCCGGTATCGTCTCTCTCACTCCGGCTCGTCTTTCATCCGCGCCGTTGGTTAAATTTATTGCGTGCGTACTTTCGATGTTGAGCTGTCGGCTCTTTTACCTGGACCTTGCGGAAAAGAGGAAAGTCGACTGGTGTGCTTGATTGCCACTTTGCATTGTGTCCGATAGCGTAATTGAATGATTTATTGAATTTTGGAATTAGGTATAGTAGAAACTGGATGCTTAGTCGGGAGCGTTTGATAGCTGCCTCTCAGGCATTATTTATTCGATTTTAAAAGAGGGTCAATAATTTCTTCTCAATCTTCGCTTTTTCAAACATTTTAATGTAGGAGATTAAAGCCATAAATCTTGGTGATTTTCAAAGGCAATATAGGAAATAGAAAATAGTCTTTTCAGCTGCCATTATTTTAAATATGAAATGTTGACAAAAACTATTTAAGTAAACATTTTTATAAATGGTTTGTAAATTTGAATCTCACCTTGCACAAGCCAAAGAAATGCTTAGCAAAACTAACTAACATCCTATTGTAACCCCAGAGCACTTTATCCCTCCTGAAAAATTGGCCCTCGGCTTCGCAATCCAGCCGAGGATAAGCAGCCCGAAATTACATAGTCCTGACAAATCGCGCATCCCAAAGCAGCCCTTCCGCGAAGCGCAACGCACGTCGACGGCCGCGTCCTTCCAGATTCCGAACTAAAAATACACACGACTCCGAGACGAAGGCTGTCGACGAGCGCGCCAAAAAGAAGGAGAGAGAAGCGCGAGGCCTGCAATTTCGCCGCGTCGATTCGTGTAATTGCAGGCCTGTAACGAGCTCGCACCTACTCGCAAAACGCATCTCTCGATCGCGTCGGCCTTTTTTTCCGGGCTCGCCGATTTTTCTCCGCATTGTTATTGAATTACTCGATCGCAGGGCCGATATTTCTATTAGGCACTTCCTTTGCTTCGTTTTCGCGGCGTGGCAATTTCACGGATAATTTCAGGGACGGAAAAATTGAGAAGATGCGAGCTTACTTTTCGAAAGCGTTCGCTCAATCAAAAATTGCATTGATTAAGATCAACGTTGTAAAAAGTTTGATTAGACATGTTGTCGTATTTCACAATGAATTTTTTAATATTTTCTGCTCATTACAATAAAGCCTTTAATCCTAAGAAATAACTTAACGCTCGGTACTCTAATGGGATTATATCAGCAAGCAACCTTCGTTCCCAGATTTTTAAACTGCAATTAAATATGTGTTTTCGATTGAGTTTATCGATCACCAAGCCAACGTCTCTATCCGAGATTTTCCACCGTCTCTTATTCCAAGTGCATAATTTCACGGGTAATCTAAGGAAAGCAGAGGTTGCAAAAGTCGCGAGTTGCTTATCCGTTCATTGAAATATTACTGTACAAAGAAGTTTTGTAACTCGCGGCAAGACGTTGTATATAAATTATTAGATTAACAAATTACGTACCGCGGTACACACTGCATAATTAAATATTTGCTTTACTTATCCAAGTTTTCGAAAAACTCCGCGGCATAAAATATAATTACATAACCGCAAAGATACTCGCGCATAAAGAGAATCGAAAAATATCAGCCCGCAGTAATGAATGTACAGGTTCAGCTCATTATAAGTAAACATATAAATTTATGATCATTCGTTATTTCTATTTGAATTTTCTTTGGCGAGAATATGGACTATAATTCAAAGGCCATATTGATATCTCGGAAAAAAGACAAATAATTTATAATTCCGAGATTCGAAAGTTCATAATTCCTCGAAATTCACAGTCTCGATAATCGACAATAAATAAATAAATAGTTTTCTAAACATCTCAGTTAGCCTTGGAAGAATGCAAATTCGCCTCAACTCACACGAAAAGCTCGCGATCCATATTTTACTAATGGCGTTACACTTTTGCCAACGAACAAATCCTCGAGCAAATTTATCAATTCGGAGAAAGCGCGATTAGCTTTAAATTCGATTCTAAATAGCTCATTAAATTTTGAAATTCCTCGCGACTAAGACAAGCGGAGTCGTGGCCAGCTAATTCCACGAGCGATCAATCAGCGATGCGCGTTTTAATAAAGTCCGGCTTTTTCCTCCGTGCAAATTATCTTCTCGCGGCGGGTCCGAAAACCGCGCGGGAAATTGATTTCACCACGCGTATCGTGATGCGAAAGACAAATCAGCCCGGCGAGAGCGCGCATAAATTAGCAACGGTACTCCGCCAAGCGCCGAGACTGTTTGCTTTGCGCGAAATAATGAGTGATTCGCGAAATGTAGGTTGCGCCGCCTCGAAATTTTCACCTATTAAAGGAGCTTTTTTCCCGAGCGAGATCGAAAGTTTTTTCAACGACGGCGTTGGTAGCTTTTGGCGCGATCGCTTCCTAATTGACGTTTTATGGGAAAAATAGAGGCCTTCCAGCCGATCGAGAGTTTTAATGAATTCGTTTACATATTCTCGGCTGGCTTTTTTCTTCGCTGCTTTTAAGTAATGTACTGAAAAGCTAATATATTTTGAAAGTTTATTGGCGCCTTTAAGCCGCTGATAATAAAAATAGTGAAATATTTTGTGAAAGTGCAATGAAGTAATATAAACGTGTTTTTTGCTCGCGCAGAAAATCACTTTGGCTTACACGGTGTGTATTCCAGTGGAAAACACATTTTCATTTCCACATCCTGATCGGCACTAATGCGTCATAGAAAAAGTGCAAAAAAAGTTTTTCGCCGCACCTAATTATCGACACTTGCAATATAATGAAGGTCTGGAAAAAATAATGAACGGAATAATGAACGGAATAATGAACGGAAGAAGAGCAGCGTTATCAAGAGTCTTGAAACTGTTTAAAAATATAATAATATTCGCGCGAGATCAGTTTTGCACGGGCTTTTGATCATTTCAGCTTTAATTTTACTACCTTGCTACCTTAACATACAATCATTAAGTTTCTACATAATTAAATTATCTTGGAAAAGCAGTGAAAAAACGCTGGAAACATTACTAAAATAATACGCTACAAGCGATTAATAACTGCAGTAAAAAAGCAGTCAGCGATTTCTCGAAGCAAGTGAAAACGATCGGGCCAAAACGTCGGCGAAATAATTCATTAACGCCCAGGTTTCCTTAATGGCCCGGTAATAAGGACGTCCTTGACTCGAAAGCGCCGAGCGACACCTGCGCGCGCCTCGAATCATCATCGTGAAAGTGTATCGCTCTGAAACTGCGAGTCGGCGCCGATGCCGTAATTAGTTTATCGATATGAGCCTCGGAGCGTCGACGCGCGGCTTAACCTCGATTTACTCGCGCGAGCATCAAAAGTTCCGCCTTCCGGGCGTCGACTTCCCGGTGAAAATCCGATATTTGCCAAGCTGATGGAAAAGCGAATTTATCGCTCGTTCATTTTTGCGTTTATCCCCGCTTTCGACGCAGTAAGCAAACATCGAGCGCATACATTAAAAGGTCGTTTCAGCGTCATTTATCAAAGATTTTTGCTGATTAGGAGTGAACGCTCTTGGACGCGTGCACGATTAATCGGCGAATTAACGTTATTTTTTTAGAGCCGAGCTTCAAGCTATCGAGCGAAAAATTATGCCTGCCTTACTTAAAAATATTAAGCCACATTTTAAAAACGTTTCATGCGCGATAAAAACTCTTGGAGCGTATCTAATGCAGCATTTTAAATGCAGCATAATTTGCCGAGACGTTTTGTCGAAAGCTCGAATCAGATAAAAGCTGTCGAGTTTTCCCTGTATCGTTTAAACTATTTTTCCGACAGCCTCCTATAAAAGGACTCGATTACACGCTTACAATCGTTCGAGCAGCGCAGGTTACAAATTTACATAATGAATTTTTTCAATTAACTAATTACATTAGCGGCTACTTACGTCCCGTTTATATAAGCCAATGCAAATTTAATTAGAGATTTTCTTTTTCGCAGACAATTAAAAAAGCTCGAACCGGGCACTTTTTCGTCGGGCATTTGGCGCATTAACTCGATTCTCGGTGTGTAAAACCAGTTCTCCGTTGGCACAAAAGTCAATTAAAAATGTTCGAGGCGCCTTTTATAAAAACATCGATTTACTTGTCGGTATGAATTTATCGCTCGCATTTATCAGCCGAGCCTTTCGCGCAGCTTTTCTCTTTTCTCCTTCAATAATAACGCGCGATCGGCAAACGATTTCACGATTCAATCAGCCACGCCGCTCGCGAAAAAAAGGCTGCTCTTTGTTCGGCTTTGTCGTTAGAGCAGTGTGTAATCGCGCAGATGCAGATAAAAGGCAATTTTCGAGAACGAAATGCAATACCGTGTCGCGCGATCGCAGTAAGCCCTCCAGCCGTTGTTTACCGAACTTGGCGAAACGCAATCTCGTTCACTTGGTCGCTTGTAACTTTAGATTTACTTTATAGTTCTAATCGTCGAGGAAGGATTCTCCGTCAACACCGTATGAGTATACTCTGTAGTCTTTGTTGCTTTTTATCAGTTTACTTTACGGCTTTCGTTGTCAGGCTCAGTTACTGCACTTTGCAGACGTAAACAGACGTAAATGCATTCTTCAATATTACGAGCAGTGTTAAGGCTCTTATAGTCATTTTTCCGATATATATTTCAAATTTTTCAATTTAAAAGACATTTAATTATTAAAAGAAATGAAAAAAATAATTTCTCAAAGTATTGCATGTCATGTCTGAATATGCCCAAGGATCGCGTGGATTTTAAATATGCATGAGCTTTCATTTTTCTTATTTAAATTATTGACAGGGAAATAATTCGTAGTTGATGATTCACATTTTAACATCGTGCCACCTGTAAATTAAGATAAGTCGCTTTTCGTGATTCAATATTTTCGTGATTTAATTTTTAATTGACATACCCGAAGCGAAAGAGATTGCAGGTGCATTTGTTCCTTAAATAATTGATTATTTATCGTTAAATCTTGTTCGCTTTTGAATTACCGAAAACTTGTAAGAAACCTATCGAAACTCGAGAAACGCAGAAACTTTTCTCCGATTCCACTGTCTGCAATTTACTGTTATCACGTTTTAAGGTCAACGGCCCAATTACAAAATCTCACCGGCAAACATTTAAACGAAAATAGAGCGAACCGGCAAAAAAGCACCTCTCGCAGGAAGCCAACGGCTCGGTTTAATCTCCAGTCAGGTCAGGTAGCCCAGATCCAGATGCATCAGGTGCTTTAGCGGCGCTTGGTTCGGTCCATCTCGCGCTTTCTCGCATATACGTGCGAGGCGCGCGGCGCCTCTAAAAAACTCCGCGCTTACTTTCTAACTCGGGCGCCGAGTGGCTGTCAAATTTATCGACGGCAATTAGCCCGAGCCGAGCATAATTAGTCGCTGTGTGCAGAAAACGGAAGGCTGATTTTGATTCTGGGGAGATAAATTGATCGGAGGTGCGATAAGTGCCGTTGGGAGATTGCTGCGAGATTGTTTGGTGATGATGAATGATTTGCTGAAAGGTTACTTGTTATTAAAGAGGTAACATGATTTTTATTGGGCTTTTGTACAACTCTTTTTTTCGCTATTTAAACGAAGAAAAATTACATTTTTTTCAATATATACTTAATTACTTACATTTTCAGTGACTGGAACATTTGGCTAAAACCTTTTAAATTCCTTAAAATCCAGTAAACTCGAGTAAAAAGTAATGAAATTCAACGGGCAGCAAAAAATTGACTAGAATCCTCCGAGCGACAAATCAACAACGAGCCGCAAACTTCGGTCAATCCTAGCACGAGCGTTATTGGGCTAGGAGCTTTATTCTGAAATTATAACCCAGCGGTAATCTGAGCGATAACTACACGGAGAAAAATTTTATAGGTAAAATTACCATAGTCGTCGTTCACTTGAATCACAGACTGAAAAACCCCAAAAAACTACTACAATTAATTTAAATTTTACTGAAATTTAAGAAAAAAGTACGAAATTATATATATAAAAAATTACAATAGAACTCTAGTAAAAATTAAATTATAATAAATCCTAAAATAATGTTCATATATTACTACAGAAGGTGACAACTTTTACTTGGTAATTTTAATATATTTTTTAATTTTTAATTGATAGTAAGTGCCACCGCGGCGCTGCGCGAAGCTTACAGCTAATGCCGTTGTCATTGCAACGATCACATAACCCATAAAAATAGTTCGTGAACATCAATAAATATAAAAAAATGCTTTCAAAATTAAGAAGACTACCTAAAAAGTTAATTTGACTTGGATAGACTTGATTATTTAATTTGTTTAAGAGTAAATAACGTTTTTGTAATATTTCCTTCATTAACATATAAGGACGATTCGTATCAATCCTAAATAATAACATCGGTGCAGTAGTCGGTAAAATTTCAGCTTCTTAATCCATCGGCCCTGATGGTTCGAATCCTCGTGAAAGCAACAATTTTTTCCCCGATCAGAATCATTGTTCGGGCATACATGAGGGCCTGATCCGATGCCTTAAAATAAACTTGTGGCCCTTATAAGGCGTTTACTATTCAGGCACATCTAGGTAAATTCTGAATTTAGGTTGCCAATTCAGGGCCTCATGTAATACACCGCAATCCGCCTTATTAGGACCTTATGAAAATTCTTATAAGGCCCTTATGTATACCTAGGGCAGCCCCAAGATTTTTCTGATCGGGTCATAAATAAAAATTAATTTAATTTACATGTACAATAAATTACAAAATATATCATGAACATTAAAGTAGCTCCGAATAAAAAAAATAATTTTTTTTAAATAATAAAATTTTAAAATATATTACTACTGTGAATATAAAAATTTACAATTTTGTTTGTCTGTGACTAGTTTTTATTACTAACAAAAATAGTAAAATTTCTTTCAAGGATTTGGAATTTTTTCTATATAATTTTTCTCCGTGTACGAAAATCGGTTTCTGCACATGCGTACTAACGTAAAAATTCTTTTTAACGCTAGAGTAAACTTTACAGAATAATCCCCCAAGGGTCTTATTTAGTAAAATTATCGCACGTTAAAGTGCAGTTAACGTAACGATGTCGATTGTCGATAGTTATCCGTGCACAAAATCAGGTGGCCTCTTCCGTGAGTTAAAGCGAGACAGACCGCGGAGGCCACATTACACTTTACACTTCTCTCTCTCTCTCTCTCTCTCTCTCTCTCTCTCTCTCTCTCTCTCACTTTTTTCTTTTTCGGTCCTATGTGGACCTTACCATTTACCCCCTTATTGGGGGTTAAAGTTAAACAGTTTCGATAAGTTTGTTTTTAAAGGCCCTTAATGGGGTCCCCGGAAATGTGTGAGCATGATGGGCTAATATATATTGTACAAGTTAATAAGCACAAAAAAATTTGTAGAAAATTTTGCCGGTATACTTGTTTATTAACGTTTATGGAAATGGTGAAGGTAATTTTGTCTACGAGTACGAATCAATTTCTAAGTGCAATCAAGCTATCTTCATGCACGATATTTAATTATCATCTTGACTACTTTTCTACGACTACAAAGGAAATGAAAACGCTCTACTTCGCAAGAATTTTAATCGATTTGAGATTAAGATTCGATCAGGTGTTTGATCGTCAATTCAGTTTCGAGGTCACAGGACATGCGTGAAATATTAAAGTTCTACAACATGTATTAATTTGTATGTTGCTTTAAAAAACTGAAGAACTTTGAACTTTTTACAAGTAAAACTAAGATAAAAAAGAAAACTCACTGGCGTTTTGCAAAAGTACCAGGCTAAATTTATTAAATCCACGCTTATTTTGTAAAATCTTTAAAGACGGCTTTGCAACCGTCTTTATAATCTGGCAAATAATGTCATTTAACGCTTGCGTTACATTAATTTTGCGATACATTAATGTGAGTGATTTAGAGTTCAAAACGTTAAAAATCAGCGTTATTTATCATTTTGTACGCGTTAAGTCTGAATTTTTCGATACGTTAAGCTTACTGAAGACCCCAGGCATGCAGACGCACTGCGGCCGCGTTACTTTCTCTGATAACGCGGCGAAGAAATTAGAAGCGCCTCGAGAGCGGAGGAGAGAAAGAGTCGACAGGTGCGAGAGCGAATCTATTCGGCGCGAAAATCGGGTCAGCGCTCCTTACCGGGAATCCAGATTTTCTGGATCGGAATGCTAAGCCGCCAAGACTTCGCCGACCTTGTCCCGATAATGGCTCCTGCTCTATATGGGCAGTTCCGCCTTTGCTCGCGGCTACTTTGTTCCCTGGGATGCGGAGTCGTTGGCAATCCTGTCAATTTCATCTGGTTTGGTAGAAAGTATTTTTTATTATAGTTATTGATCATATAGTTATTAATCAAAGTTATTGATTTGAAGTTTTCAAGACTCTTGAATTGATTTTTTTAGTACTCTATATTCATTTATTTTTTGAGATTCTTTTTCAAACTCGCGTTTCCTACAATTAGATACTTCTATACTGAGAAAAGTACCTTATTAAAAATTAGTATAGTTTATCGTAATCGAAGGACAAGCTTGCACTATCCTGAAAAATTACTACAATATGTACTAAAGTTTAATAGAACTCTGGTAAAAATTAATATAGTTCTATTAAATTTTAGTACAAATTATAATAATTTTTGAGGATAGTGCAAGTTTGTCCTTCGATTACGATAGACTACAGTTTGAAATGGTTCATGTGAACAATTCCTTGCATACTAGTTAAAGTTCGGAAGACGGAAAGCTCCGTATACGTCTCTCACTGCCCTTATCTGAAAACACTTTTCAGCCTTGTTCTTGGCCTGTACAAAGACGACAGCGAAGTAGTATAACTCGATTGCTTGGCACCGCTGACTGATTTTCTTACTCGGTCGACGTTGTTCGCGCTTGTCGACCAGAGCGCGAGTCGATAAGCCGAAAAAGAACGCGCCTCGCGACAATCCGCCTTCGATAAGGAATTGGTGCATTGCTTTTTCGATACTCGCATTTTCCCTTGTAGTCTGCCTTGTCATTCACCGTGCCGGGCGTAAATGTAGATTTTTTATCGAATAAAACTCACCGCTTCGTTAATGCCCTAAGGTACATGGTGTTGGAGCTTTAAATCAAGTGATTTGCCCGGAATTTATGTATCCTGCTATTTTTATAATCTGCTTTTGCTTTCATTCGCAGCTACTAAATTAGAATACTGTATCAGCTTTAGCGATTGCTCTTACGAGCGCAAGCAGCGCAATTTAATTATTTAGCTTATCCAAAAGTTTAAAAATAAGTATATACATATTATCCGTTACTTTATCGCTTGACATATCGCATCATCTTTTTCCGCCAATCATTAACGACCATTACCCGAAAAAAGTCCTTAGCCAGATCGAATCCCGGCCGCAAAAAAGCGCTCAGAAAACTAACTCCATCATCCTTCGGGTCGAAAATTAAAAGCCGACTTATTGCCGGCAAATAATGACGCGGCAATAAAGAGCCTTTGCGGCAAAGGAAAGAAAGGAAGGAGAGTAATGAGAGCTCGTAATTTTTTGTCTGTTGCAGCGGTGGTTGTGCGATACTTGACGCGGCGCTACATCGGAGAGTACAGCTCGACGAGCGGTGAGTAATCTATACATTCACGCACACATCAATACTGCACCGATCGTAAAAACGAGCGGGCCGTTCTTTTATGCAAATCTACTGGCCCATTTTCAGCGGGGCCAAGAGCTCTTGTTTACAAACAGCTCGAAAAGAGCCTTTTTTCTCCAAAGGCTTTTCGAGGTTATTGTGCGCCAAAAGGTTCAGGAGGGAAGAGTACGTTTGTCATTGCGGCACTCGTAAAAAAGTTTCTCAGGAGCTCGGCTCGAAGAGTCGGCTTTATTTATAAGGCGTTGGATAGAGCAAAAACTGACTGGTAATTCACTCCTTGCCGTTTATAGGTGTATGCCTTTCTCGGGTGTATAGGAGAAAGAAGCAGCGAAAGGAAGAGGAACAAATAAGATTTGCTTTTTGCTTCTAAAGCCATCTATTTTGCTTTGATTATCACTTTAGACATATCAGCGTTATCTTTTAAAAAGCCCTTTAAATTTCCCTAATGTACTTTAGTGCAACGATTTCAATCTCTTATTACAAACCCTCGCTTTTCTCTATATTCTCACCTCAATTCTTTAAGGTCGGTAAAAAAAATAATACTCTTGACCCGATGACACTTTCCCAAGCAAGAGCCCCAAGCAGCATCCCCATAGATCAGCCTCGTTAGTCCCCGGAATGATACGCGCTGCGTGGGCACTTTTCCGTGTAACGTAAGCCCCAACCGTTACGTAATTATTTCCGCATCGTTTGGGCCCATAACGCCATCGGCAAAAATGCGCGCGGGAGTCTCCGGGTCCTCCGTGGACGACGGCGCCCACGTGACCGGTGCGGGTAACGCGAGACGAGATAGTCTTACTTGTTTTATGCGAGGCACCCCGGGAGGCCCGTCGGATTTTCTGGATTTGCGAGCCCTGATGCTTCTTTCTCGTAATTAATATTCGATCGCCGGGCTGCGCGACAAATTGTGCCGCGGGAAAGGAGAAAAGTAGAGTTAGGCTTACTCAGAACTAAATAATGTTGGAAGATCAGGTTACAGTCAGTCTTAAATAAAGAGATGTACTTTTCATTATTAAAAAAGAGACCGCCGGAAAGTGAAGCCGAAAATGGATTGGCTGATTCTAATGAATCGACAAATGTGAGTGGTTCAAATGACGTTACTATATTTGACTTAACGATTTAGTTTGATCAAATTTAAATCGAGCAAATTTTTTAATCAAGTTTCGAGGATATTCATGGAATGATACATGTAAAATGTTTTTTGATAATAAAAAATTAAAATTACCCTAGTACAAAGAACTTATAAAAACTTATAAAATGGGGTTATTCCGGGTGCAAATACACACATTAAAACC
>JAWWEM010031613.1:0-16128 GCA_035582935.1 Ormyrus thymus | reverse complement strand
ATTGAAGACGTCATCATATAACAATACGTGATTATTTACAAATTCACTTATCGGTATTGGCATTTTTCCGATACTTACACCGGAATGCTTTCTTGTACAGTTTCAGCGCTAAACCATGAATAAAGTAATTGAATTTCCTTAAAAATGCTGTGTTAATTTAGACGCATCAAGATTCGTTATTCCACAATACCACTTAATTTTAAAAAACGTTGTAAAGTATCTATTGATGATAGATCGAAACATTTGCACCAGCAAAAATTGCCTATTAGTGTACAAAAACGAAAAGTCCTCGGCAACATCAAAGCAAGATAAGTGCCACGACGGCACTTGCGCGAAACCTACGTACGCTATACCCCGTCCTTCCAGAGCTGCCAGCAAAACCGTAAGAACTACTTGAAAACAATCTCCGCAAATACTCTCGGGAACGAGATTCGGCGCATAAGTTCACCAAGACGTTTTCACTCCAGAAACTCCCGAAAGAACGAGATTATTACGACAAAGAGCGGTGTACAGACGTCCAGTTTCTTTCTCGCGGTACAAAAGTTTCTCGTGTCGGTAAACCGATAATCCATGCAGATTGGTTTGACGCGAGCGCGGATCGCCGCTAATTGACGCCGAAGGGTGACGCGATGGAGTTTCCGTGTTTTCGTTTATGAAATATCAGCGGGAGCTCTGTGGGCTTTAACGCCGGCAGTTTCTACCATTTTGTTAAGACATTTAGTTTTATGTTTTTTTAAAACGAACAGAAATTACGAAAAATGCCGGAATCCGCGCTTTAATTAGCCGATAAACCAATATTGGAGAAGTAATAAATGTATATAAGTTTGATTAAAATACGCTTTTAGTAGGCATACACAATCGAGGTAGATTTGTGAGCATTTCTCTTTTACAAGTTTATTATTTACGCAATTTATATTTGGAAACATTCGATCGATTGTTTGGAAAGATAATGTTTTCTAGTTTATGTATCTTTTCTCTAAAAATGATCAACATTACCAGCAGTATTGAGAAACAGCAATTTTCCTAATTCTCGCTATACTCTTAAATTCCCCAAAGAGCCATAATTTAGACAAAGTTTGTAGCATCAAGTTTATAATGACTAACGTCAGTTCCGATACGAACTTATTCCGTTATATTTAATAAACATGAATTTCTGTCCATCTCTTACTTCGCCGATTTTCTACTATTCGAACAAACACGCAGATTTTACGTTATATTTGCTGGTAGCTGCTAATAATTTAAGTCAATTAAAGTGAAAGTTTTCTCGTTAGAATTCCTCTCCTTGTTTCTGGTTTCAAATTGCGTTTAATAATAGTTACCATTTCAGCGAACTTGTCCTACAACGATTAATGAATTTTAATCCGAGTATAAATGCCAAAACCATTATCAAGGGCTTCCGTCAAAATTTGGCAATTCACTTGTCTTCTTGCGATTAGCGGTTTCTTTTTTAAAAACTTAAATGTCATACTCTCCTTAACTGTATTTTAAATCTAATAACTTTATTTAGAAACTTTCTTTGATCAAACTTTTACCGCCCACAGTACCGCGTACAGTAGGCTTAACAAATTTAATAGACGCGATGCAAAATTCAAACAAAGCCACGCGTACACAATTTCGTGCCAAAAACTTTTTATTCATAATTAAAGTGAAACTGTGTTCAAGCACTAACCTATTCAAACAGAGCCAAAAGTAAAGCGGTACAAAGTAAAACTACAATTCCCAGTACGAAATAAAACAGAAAGCTTCACTTCCACGATAAAATCACAAATCAGCCCAAGAGACAGTCAATATCAAGATCTAAATGTATCCAAAAATACGTCACAAACGAAACCTATTTATACCCCCTGATGAAATTCCGCAGCATCCGACAATAGAAAAGATCCCCGACGTGATCTTCCTACAATCAGCAAGTTCAACCTCCAAACTGCACCATAACCTGGCACAAATCATCTAATTCCTCACCGACATTGAACGATGCACCTGCGGGGTTGACGTTCTCCTCTAAGAAAAAAAAAAAGAGTCGCGAGAAAGCCCACCCGCGCCTTATTGCCGTACGTCGTGCTTCATTGAGGGCCGCAGCGGCTCCGCGGCTATTTTCGACGATCGCGCGGCTACTAATAACGCGCCGATCGATATACAGAAGCCCCCGACGACGCGCGTCGACCGAGTCGTCTATGTCGTCCAGACGCCGGGACTCGGCCTGACCTTTCTTTCCACTGTCGACGCGCTTGATCTTTCGTGGGTGAGGGCGGACGTGATTGATTGGAGGTGATGGAGTCGTCTGGGGAGTCGTTATTGGCAGGGTTGGCTGAAGTGCGGAGGAAATTGTACGCTGTCGGTTTGCTTTTCTTTTTTCGTTTTATTTGTAATGCATTTACAGTTTTTTTTTTTTTTTTGTACATTTTTTACTTTTTCTTAAGGTATTTCTTGATGACATCTCTAATAACTATTTATGTTAATTATTAATTTAAATTAAATTGTAGGTAATTTTTAGCTCTGATAAAGTCTATGATAATAAAACAAGATCAAGTACGCATAATTATAAGTATTATACAATAATTGAAGTATTTTTTTAATGAATATTTATAATTTTTAGGATGAAGTTTTCACAATCATTAAATTGAGATGTTTGTTTACATCGAAATAGGTATTCTAATATCGAAAATTATAAATTTCAAGGAATTTCAAAATTTATACTTTCCTATTTCTCAGTTAACTTCAAACTTTAATACACCTATGATTTCAAAAATATTAGACCAGAAAGTTTTGTTCATAATTTATACTAAACTTTTCATTAATATATAAATTTCAAATTTCCTAAAATATTTAACCTGTACCGATATTGGCAAAGTAGCTGTCGATCCGAAATTTGGTTTATTAATATTGTACTTTATAGCAGCGTTTTCTCATATTACCTGAATAGTAAATTTTCCACCAAGAGAAGTTAATGATATTAACAACAACGGTGTATCAATTATTGAATTTTTTGAATACCACATCAAGCATTTTGTCACCTTTGCTTTTCGTTTAATTTGAGTGAAGGTTCAAGCAATGTTTGCAAACGTGAATTGTTAATTGTTTGCGAATTTTGTTAGAGTATTTATTTCCTAAAGTTGAGGAATAAATAATCTTATTAACGTACTTATTTCAAACTAAATATTGAAAACAGATGTGTAAAAATCTGTTTCCAAGTATTATATAATTTACCATTTATTATTATTATCAAAGTAAGATTTTTAACACCCAGAATGACAACAGTCAACACAAGAAAGCAGTTGTGACTTTAATGTACAGAAGATTAAGGCGCTGAAAAATTCAATTGAATCACTGTTTAATATTTGTTCCCGACGTAATATTTGTAAAGCAGAGAGAGAGCGAGTTTTATTTAAGATAAGAATCGTTAGAATCTCGCAAGTAGGCATCACTGAGCTGGTGGCGCCACGACGATTATTTAAGAATTGTCGGGGACGCAGTGTTCTAATCACTTGTTGATAGAAGCACGGGATGAGGAGCGTACAGGCTGAATCGCGAACGGTGACCTGAGAAACGCTTTAAGTTTTTTGCTTATAGTGACGGTTATTTATTATTCGCGATAGTAACGTCTAAATTGTTTTTCAAAAAAAAGGAACGTTCGCTTTTTCTCGCTGTAAAAAGCGAGGTAAATTTGCAATTTCAGATCTTTCTGTAATATACAAGGAGTAAAGAAGTTCTTTTTAAGTCTTGAGTTTTTATTTGGCGCGTGTAACAATATTAGAACGCTTTTCATAGAAACTATTACTTCCGTGTACTTTTAAATTTTATATTACTTTAAAGAAATCAATTTTATAAACGTAAAAATACTTGCGATTTATGTTATAATGACTTTCTTTTTCTATTTTAGGTAAGTTCTGGAACGTAACCGATGGTTTCATTTCTCCTAATAACTCAGTATTTGTAAGTACATTAGAGCACTCACTTACTTTGAGTAACAAATAATTTCCTCAAAAACAATGAATTTCCAAATCTTTCCATAAAAAACACAAGAAACGTATACATGAAACTATTTTTGGAACTTCCGGCAATAACTTGCGCTAATTTTTTTAACCTACATACGAAAGCCTCTTTATTGCATTCCAGCCATCTCTTATTAAATTTTTCCATCACTCGAATCATTCCAGTTCCTTCTCCAAATAAGCAGCGGCAGTGCAGGCAGTCGTATAAATTTTCCAAAGGCACTTTCGCGCTTGACGACCGATGTATCGAGAGTCCTCCGCGGTTATTTTTCCAGCCCGACAAAACTGACCACATCGGAAAAACATGGAATACGTCTTGGTGTAAAATTTTCAATATATCCGAGAGAATTCGCGGACGTTCCGGACATAACCTCGTTCCGTCCGCACGGACTGTTTGCTCTTTTCGGAGAATTTTGATATACATCGGGGATAAGGGGCGATTCTTAACCCAGGAATTTCGTTCCCCGGCATTTTTTTTCTCTCTCCCCCTACGGCTGCACGAAACGCGAGATTACGGCCGCTTTTATTCTTTACGGCTGACGCGCGCCGGAATTTTTGCCGCGGCGTCCCCCAGGACGGTTTCCTCCCGTCTTTTCTGGCTCCTTTTTTTCTGCCTCTCCTCGCTCCTTCTCTTTTTTCTTCTTCTCTCCGGGCGGGGAGAGAGGAATATTGTGAGGAGACTCACGCCTGTGACTGTAATTAAGAACATTTTTTAATTTTAATAAATCAAGGGAGGGTATCGGAATGTAATACAGCTTGACATTTGCATTAGTGTGCCCTCGTTACTTCCTTACGGTTGATGCTCGTAAAAATAAATCAAGGGTAATATGACTTGTTCCCATAAATTACGGCTATAATGCATTAACCATTAGAATATATTTATAATACGCAAATTATAAAATACATAAAATTACAAAAATTTAGTGCCATTCATAAAATGGCTTGCATCAGTAAAGTTACATTATTTATATCTTTTTCGCGCCAAATCTTCCCCCCCGACGCAAAAAGTCTGGCCCTTCGAACGTCGAAATGCCCGTTTCGTGTACGAATACAAAAAAAGAACGTTCCCTAATCAATGATTGATGAAAACAAACGTCCGGTTTGTTCTCCCGAAGTGAGGTAGGTCTCGTTACCTAAAAGCAATTGATCGCCATCTGCTCGCCTTTCCACTGGAGCGTTGAAGTACCATTAATAAAAGCCTTCATTTATTCAGTGCATTTCTACTGAAAAAAAGTGACGAGGATTACAAACATTTTAGTGAAGCTTTTAAGCTCAGTACGTCGAAGCTTCGCAGATCTTATCCAAGGTTTCCAATTGAGAATTTATGTTGAGCGCTTTTTTGAGATCGCTCGATACTTTAGACCGTAAGTAAAGGTTTCTCGATGTTTGCGCTGGAAACAATTTAAATGCTCAACTTGGTATTGGGATAAAATAATTAAATGTATCTTGTAAGGGAAAAATGAATATTAAATTCTTTTTAATTTAAAAGGAATTTAAGGCAGCGACTAATTAATTTTACTTTTATATAAAATTGCTTTACATCGCTTTAACGAGAGTCGCTGAATTTCGTAAATAAACTTTTTCAACGTTTTATTTAATTTAAAAATTATTTTTATAAGAAAAACGTCGCGTAAGCATTTTTATAACCTCACACCAAAATATAATTACCCTCGTAAAAAAGGTTATTTGCGGTTCGAATTTTGTTAAAACTCTCTTCATTACTACAACACGCATTACCAAGTTCACATGTAATATTTATTGCGTAATTACATTAACGACGCGTAAAAAATAAAGAAGGCTCTTAACCCACTTTATGCGAATATTCTTCGTGCTTTCAGAAGGAAATCATCGCACTTTCCTTTCATAGCTCGATAAAAAAATCCTTTATCGCCACAACAAATTGCCTTTTCGCGAGAGGTACTATACGCGGAATACCCCAAAAATCGTACCAATTGCCAAGCTCGTTTAAGAAAACGCAGTATTAAAGCTCCGAAAAGCGTCGTTTCTTCAAAAAAAAAAAAAAAAAAAAAAAAGAAAAAAGAAAAAAGAGCAGGCGGACAGGCAATTCCGAGGCTCGGTAATGGCTACGATCGATGCGCGCGATATGTGAGCAGTGTACCTGACAATTTAATACGAAGCGCAAATCGAATGGCGATCCTACGTGTTTGTGGATCTGCGGAAAATAGTTTGCGTTCCCTCTCTCGATTAGCTTTACTGTACGATATGACGCGCCGATGAACTGGCCGGCTTTTTTTAAGGCAGCTTTCGCCTCGCAGCGGTCAATATTGCGATAGGTGATTACGCGATTATGGCTAATGAGAACGTCGTCTCATTGGTTTTTTCTAAATGGTAGGTTTGTAGGATATTCACTTATCCTGTCAAGAGCCCTAATGGCTTGCTTCGGATGTCGTTATTAAGATTAGATTTTCGATATTGCGAAAGTAAACAAAACAGTAATTAACGAAAAAAAATCTCCTTTGACGTATATCCATTTATAATGAGAAGTAATTAGAAGACCTTCGAAAATTATTTACGCCCAAAAATTAGACACCGTGGTGTTAGCCACAAAATAATATTTCCTTTAATACACTTTACTCGAATTATTTAAATAATCCAAAAATCTCCTCCAATATGCACACACGATTACGAGAACCTATAGCCACTTTTATTACAGATGCGGTGAAGACTCCCACGTCGTTTGTCCGCCGTCGAGACATTGTGCATTTTCTCTCTCCCCCTTTTTTTTTAGTTAGTCGTAAAAATTCTACTTTTTACACGCGACTTTCCGCGACGATGCGCCGCGTACCTTCCTTTTTTTTCAGCTTCCCGCTTCTCGAGTCGTTGTTTTTCGTCGTTCCAGGTTTATATTTCCCGAGATTAGAAAGCGAGAAGTGAGCTTTTTGCATCCTGATTCTTTTTTTTTTTTTTTTTTTTAAAGCAATTTCATTCCGGAGTACTCTTATACGTGTGTATATGGTTCATTGTTTTTGCTTGTTACTTTTGCGTGCAGCCAGGTTTTCTGTTTCAAAGAGATAGGAGTAGACTGTTTAATAAATATATTGCTGGACGTAGTCGCGTAATAAAATCGAAGATCATTTTTTAGCGCTTGATTTCAAAAATAAACTTTTTATAGATGTCCCATCAAAGCGCGCCAGCGAAACGAACGCCTATAAAACAAGCATATAATAGACGCCTCCCAGCGCTTCGAGAAAATTGAATCCACAAAGACACGCGCTAAATAAACCTTTCGCAAATTTTCTCCCACATGAATCAACCCGAAAAGCTGCGAGCGTCAAGATGCTCAGTCGCATTATTCAAAACAATTCCATTACCCATCCTCCCACGCGATCCTCCGCAGTCGGCAAGGATCTCGAAAGAAGTCGCAATCGCCGCGCGAAGCGTCCGGGTCTCACTCGAGCGTCTAATGGCTCTCGAGCGTCTCGGTGGAATAAATCAATTTCGAGACAATAATAACGAGCGAAGTGCCGCGCGCGCGGGACTGCCAACAATGCCGCAGCTTATTCTGCGCGGCAGAAGCTCGCCGCTAATCGAGACGGACGTTCGGCTGTCCGATGCCGTTTCCGGTGGGGGGAGGGAACGCGCCGAGTGTCGACGGTGTTCGAACGGTATTAATAATTTCTATTTTCGCGGAGGGGGATTTTTTGGCGCGAGCCGGTTGGACGTACGTCAATATTTTCACCGACAGGAGAAGCGAGGCTCGAGGGAGAGGCTGCCTCTCGAGAGGTCTAATTCTGAGCGGGATCTCGGCCGGCAGGTGTTGTAGTTTTCTCGGAAAACTGCGGCTTTCGTCCGCGCTTCGCTCTTGATGCCCGCTTAATTGCGGCGCTCGATTTATTTGCGCCGCGAGCTAATTAAGCGACCGAAGCTTCAATATTCTTGGGCGTCGCTCGAAAATAGGAAAACGAAGCGCGCATTTAACGCGACGTGGAGCGCGATGATATTTCACGTTTAAATGCTTCCTTACGCAAATTTTATTGAGCTCGCGGGAAAACAACGATGTGAGGTGTCATCGTTCTTCAAAAATATTTATAACCTTTTTCCACTAAATAAAAGCCCAAGGCAAGAAAATGGCCAGCTGGCCGATCTAAAAATGAACCAACAAATCCACGTCAATGACTTTTACCACAAAAACAATGGTACATTTATACACAGCCGTACGTCTCCTCGACAATTTCCCTGGCTGAGAATAACCGAGAATCGCGAATAAAAGATATAAGCGCAGCGACAACGGGGGCTTCTCCACCTGCGCATCCGCAGGTATACCTTCGACCAATTAAATTCAGCTCCGCGCGCGCCAAGCTTCCTGTTTCTTCCCCTCCTCCCGTTCTATTTTCATTTCCGACACGAGACGGAAACAAGTCGTAGCCGCGGAAATAAGTCGCGCGAGATCCTTAAGCCGGGAGAAGCGGCAGGCAGGCCGACGAGAGCCAGACGGGGAAGCCTCGGCGGCTGTCTGTTCTGGATTTCAGGAGGCGGTGGCAGCAGCTCGTATCGAGGAAAAATTATTTTGAGGAAAGCTTAGATTGCGCGAGCTACGGTTTCGTCGGAGTATCGGATTCTCTGCTATTAGTCTCCGAGATGAGGATGGTAGTCTTGCGAAAAGGTCATCGATCCTCCCACTGAGTTTTAAAACTCCAAAGCGGACCTTCGCCTTTTTGCGCGATTTTCAGAAACTATATAGATTCAGCAAGGACCTGAACGAGAAGATGCTCCGTTATTCCATTTCCAAAATAATTAAAGTCCCTCGCGAAATACGCGCAAGTGTTATTTTCGACCGCGCCCTCGAAAATAGAAATCCTCTATTTTTACTTGTTTACCTCCCGGAATAGCAAGAAAACAAAAAAGCCGCGCGGCCATCGCGACGCTCCGATGCATCCCCCTCTGAAAATCCGTAACCCACCGCCCACCTCCGCCGCGGGCCGCGTCCTCCGAACGCTCGCGCCTTGTGCCGCATTTTCTTGAAAAAAAAAAAAAAAACAAGAAAATAAAGGCAGCAGCGCGGGAGAAACGACGGACGACACGTGACTTGTTCGCGGTAGCCTTGGCTCGGCACGAATCTGCTCTCGGCGCGCGGCGCGCCGAGAAGCGCCTTATCTCGACGAGCTCTACGTGCGAGGCGAGAGAGGCGAGGATTTCGAGGATAAAGCCCGACGACGGCCGTTTTTGGCGCGCGCGCGCGCGGCTTGCGTGAGACGCGATTTTTCGGATCTCGCCCCGGGAGTCGAGAGTCAATTAAGAAAGTTTTTCCCCGGGACTTTTCGAGGGATGAGCTCGAGGGGGGAGACAAGATAGTTTCTTTCTTTTTCTTTTTTTTTTTTTGTTTTGAAAGGTTGCTTCCTCCGGAGTACGAGGGGATTTTCTTCGGTGCAACAGAGAAGTACGGAAAGTCGTTCCTTTCGTAAACGTCGTAGATTCCTTTCACTTTGTACGAGCGTTGCTCTGCGTTCAAATAAATTTTCGTTTCATTTTTCTGGCACCGAGAGCTCTGATTTTCTGTCGCTGCGGCGGACTTCTCCTTTAATTAATCAACATCCTTGCGCGTTACTTCGAGCTCAGCGGCCATCGCGATAAATTAACGCTGCAATTTTAGCTTATTTTCTTTGCGCGCGCAGACTATTTACTACAACTCGAGCGAAAATTATTCGGCGCAATGCGCAACTAAGCGTTATAATAAGTGGATGACAGGTGGAGGCAGCACCACTTCTCTCTCTCTCTCTCTCTCTCTCGCTCACGTGAGTGCAATATTCGGCGATCCACCATCTGGCAACAAATTGCGACCTGTGAGAAGTAGGAGCTTCTGTCTGCTATTATAAATAGCCAATTTTCCATTTTCTCGGTACTATTTTTCAACGAAAATTATGAATGGGCTTTGCGGAACGTCTGAGATATTATTATTATAAAAGTTGAAAAATTTTAAAAGGAAGTTGAAAATTCATTTGATTTAAGATTCTTCGGTCCGTTTGTAGTGACTTATGACAAGAAGAATTTTGCACGATTTAACAAATTGCGAAAGAAATAAATTATATTTTTTCAAAACTCGAGTATTTCTAAAAAAAAAAAGAAAAAAACACCGTTAAAAGGAACTTGAATCTGTTGAAACATTCACTTTAGAGGGATGTATAATATTTCACAAGGAAAATTACCCTTTTAGCTTTTCCAACGGCGCATAAAAATAGAAAAATTACGAATAAATAATGCTTTACAGCGCGCCTTCCAGCTTTTTAATAGCAACCGCAAATAAGAAAAAAGACTCTCCGACCGCTCAAGTAACGAATCTGTTTCGCGTTTCGCTCCCGGGAGTCAACAAAAATTTATATAAATTTCCGGCAAACAACCCAATTTATCTCCCGCATCTCCGTCGGCGAAGAGGCGCCGCTTCCAGCCGCGTCGTACCCCGAAGAACGAGCGAAAAAAAAAAGATAACCTAGGGGAAAAGATAGCGAAACTGCGGTATATATACATCGCAGCGCTGCAGCGAAACGCCATTACCGGTTAAGAAAGTCGACGGCCGCGCTGCAGTCTCGAGTTTTATCGCGCTTGGGAGGGTGTCGCGCGGCGATTTCGCCTTAATTAATTGCCTGTTAACTCGGGGGAGGAGCGAGAGGGGGATGGGGGAGGGGGAGGGGAAATAAATAAAAGTAAGGGCCGCAGCCCCCCTGGACGGAAGTATAACTTTTACCGAGTAACGCTCCGCGGCGCGAGGACGAGTTATTTTATTAGGATAACGCCACTTCTTAGCTCCGCGATAACCGAAGTTTTCTCTCCCTTCTCCTCCGGCGAATTAAGATTGTACATACAGCATTCAGATTGCGCGTAAAAAGTTTTTAATAAAAATTTTAATAATCCCGCGAGCGTCGCGCGTTTTATTTTCGCCCCTCCGCGGGCGTGATCAAAAAAGTTTTAACCCACTGCGGGCGGACACGGGGAAGCATGTAAGCCCCGCGCGTAATTACGTAAATTACAGCGAACTCCCCGGCCGAGCCGCGCTAAGGTTAATCACGACGAACACCTGGAACTTTAATTAAATAACACAGCGGGCATTGCACGACTCCCTAAAACCCGGTGCATTAAGCGCACCGAAAAAACAGGGGCGGAGGGGGAGGGGGACGCGCCCGGAGAAAAATGATCGCATTAAGCGCACGGGAGGGAGGGAGATAACCTTATCGCCGGCGAGCTCGCTGCCACTTGGCCGGAGCGCCTTAATTTTTGCTCCCCGGGAATTACGAGCGGCGTTTACGGCCGCGAATATCGCGCGCGACATTTGCGCGCTCGCCGGATTTCAGGTGAGTCGGACTCGCTCGGGCGCGACTGACGTCTTTAAGGGCTCTGACGGCGCTGCCGGTGCTCTTGACGGGGCTTGATTGCCCGGGAGATTTGCCGGTTTCGGATTACTTTTCGATTTAAATGGCTGCAGCATAATTGAGACGACGGAGTGAAATTGTTGTGTAAATTGATTGACGATTTTTAAAGCTCGATTGAAAAATTGGCGAGTTTGCGCGAAGAATAAGTTTTGATCGTCATTTTTTCCACTAAAAATTACGGCAATTATTCACTTTGGCAAAACGTTGCAAAATCAAAGTGATACGTTAAGATTGCGACATTTATTACTCACAATCTACTTTAAAAATTACAGCGCATCGTAATATATTTAATTTCCTGGCAGAGGCGCTTTACGTGACAAACGCATTAAACATTGTACGGCAATTATTTTTAAATCTTATTTCATTTCGAATTGTTGCCGTACGTCATTGATTCGCCGACAGACAACAGGGGCATATTTACGCTAACAATGCGCGGCCGAGCTCAACTCTGACGGACGAGCAACAATAAACAAATCGAAAATGTTAATTAAACCACTCTCCGCCGAAAACAATCAAATTCATTGCCCGAAAGCCAAAGTTTCCCCCGGTCCGAAAACAGAACGCCGAGCGCTCCGCGCGGCAAAATGAATAGTTTCAATTAGCGATTTTGCCGGCTCGCAAAAAAGCTGTTGACTCGTTCCGCAAATTTCCATATTCCGCCTCCGCGATAACTCGTCGCGAGCGAACCGCGGGGCAAGCAGAGGGGCAGAGGGGGACTTGGAAAAAGTAAATAAGCGGGTGCCTAGTCGTGCGCGGTATTTTTAGCGACGGCGTTTACCTGATTGTGTATTTCATCGGGAGCGACGTTTTTGCCGCGCTTCTTTCTCTTCGTTCCGGAAGATCGTGAAATATTAAGCGCGGCGCGAGAGAAGAATAATCCAACTTGAAAGCCGCAACCCGCGACGGCAAAACGAAAGGGCGTGACGGCGTCGCTTTACTTTTGGACCATGGCGAAATGTAAAATTTCATTCTCGCCGGAAAACTTTTAAGCCTCGAGCTCTTTGATGAGTACATTTTTAAAATAAAAAAAGTGACCAAGGAATGCAAAACGTCGTAAAAGCTTGAAACGCTTGAATTTCCGAGTTGTAAAGATGCGATGTTGAAGTAGTAATAAAAATGAAATTGTTTTATGCGACTTATCAAAGCACGCGAAAATAACAGAAGAGTCTAAAAGTGTTCGTTTAATGATATTTACTTATTTTCAAAATAGTCCAGGAATGTAAATTTGCGGAAGAATAAAAATCCCACTTTAAATACCTTTCGAAAATAGATTCTTTTGCAAAAAATACATTTCTTCAAAGCTAATCCGTGCAAAATGGTAATATCAACGTTCAAACTATATTTAAATCAAAAGTACGGAAGAAAAAAAATCTAACAAACAAAATCAAAGCTCTCGGGTTTCATCGCCACATCTCGATCGACCTTTCCCCGTGATTCGCCGTCAATCCTCCGACCCCGGCCGCGATCCTCAAAAAGCAGATAAATAAATAAGGCGACGGCAGAGTGCCGCACGAAGGCCGCTCGTTGACCGCGCGATAAAGCAGCGCTCCTCCTCTCGGGCCGCTAAAATTAAAATATTTCCCGCAATGTCGCCGCGTCGGTCTCTCTCTCTCTCTCCCCCCTACTCCCGCGGCTCGCCAGAGGGATTTATAATTCAGCCCAACCTTCGACAAACGCTCGAAATAACAATAATGCGTGACGACACGCGCGCGACGTCTCGGCTCGCTTCTCTCTCTCTCTCTCTCTCTGTCGCGCGCGCGGCCGCGGGCCAAGAGCCGTCGAGAAGCAGCTGGTGGGGAAGGGGGGGGCTATCAATAATCGAAGCCGCGCGCCGCTGATTCGCTCCTCCGCCGTGGGCTGCGCGAGCGCGCCGGGAAGGGTCAGGCCGGCGATGAGGGGAGGAGGGAAGCTTTCGCGCCGGAGGGCCGAGTGGCGAGCTGACGGACGGGAGGAGGGCCCTTTGCGAGGCTTGCTTTCCGACTGATTGTGTAGTTATCGATCGGGGATGATTATAAATAAATGGGCTACATTTGGGTAGAGTAGGAGGCTCGAGGCGCTCGATGTTTTTTTAATGAAAACGATGCTAATGACGAGTACGGTAAAATTTTATATCGCCACTCTCCTGGGGGCTAAAAAATGCGCGAACGAAAATGTACGGGCCGGAAGACGACAGCGAGCAAGACGTCAGTTTGTAAAATTGAGCTCCCGCAGCCGTTCCGGGGAAGGTTTTGACACATTTTTTAATTCGGCCATTAAAAAGTCGTTCGTTAGCGCTTTTTTAATTAAAGCGACGACGAGCGAACGAGCCCCGGCGCAAATATCCATTGTAAGCAATCACCGTAAATGAAAATCGCCGAGCGATTGTACCCCCGGACTGGCGACTCGTGTTTGATTTTCGAAAGCCGGGAGCTCTAGCATCTATTTATCAGTCATTATGAGGGTTTGTTGGTCGAGGCTTTACAATTTGTTGGCGGAGTGTATCTCCGCGCGACTGTCGCGGCGCGCAATCATTTCACATATTTGCCCGACGATTCCAGGCGGATTTTCGATATTTGAATTTTTTTTTTTTTGTCGAAGCTCTTTGCGCTTGCTTTGCGCTTTAATTTTGTGGACGTGGCTTACGGCAAGCTGATTATAATTAGAGGTTGGAAATTCGATGCTTTAAAGGAGAGGTCCGGTCATTATTGCGGTGTGGCTCGAAAAATGCAAAGTTTCTAAATTTAAACGTGTTTTTTTTTTTTTTTTGACACTTAAGAATACACTGGCATTTCTCCGCGAGAAAAGACAAATAATCCATCTGTCGCGATGTTGAAACTATGTGAGTTCCGATTACGTCTTTTACGATGCTGTCTTTAATGCGAACGAGGACCTGGCGGCAAGAAAAGAAATGTATTTTTAGGCGCTTTACGGCTTTAACTACGTAAAAATTAAACAATTCCGGTGTTTAATAGCCGATTACTTAGAACAAATTAACATTGCCGAGTGAAGAAGAGTCGCGGGGTCCTTTGTGACTTTGATCTTCCCTAAGCTAATGAATCGCGTAGTGAAATGTTCATTTTATTACCGACAAATATAAAATGATTTATTCCGCAAGTTTGATCTCTTTTAGAGATTTAAAAATAATCTGGAGGATTTTATTGACTGTAATTTGGAGATCTATTTTTACACCCCTCGATTACTTTTATTTTACAGTTACAATTTCTATAAAATTAGGTAAATATTTCTTTATCATTTTTCATACTTACAGCTTCTGAATGGCAGTACAATGTAACTGCATTATTTTTCATGGATGCTTGCTAAACATTTTCATGCTTTCTGAATAGGAGTTTCGCGGAACTGGACTCTTTCATTCTCAAAAGCCGTATTTAATTCATAATATACTCAATTGCAATTCAAGAGATGCTAGAACTTTTATTAAACTGACAGGTTAGATTTTCATTTTGTTTCCCCACATTCATCTCTTCCAACGTTTCTAGGCTTCACTTGGACGGCACTACAGATATTACAGCAGTGACACTGTCTCCAAGTATGAAAACAAAACTTTTTATTCGCATGATATATTTAAACATCGTAACGTTCCAAGCAATGCAGTAAAAAATGCAAGTGTTGAAATAAATCGCGCGAATTTCACTAAAAGCTCTGGAACTTGACGTGTCAAAACAATTTCTTGTTTTTTTTTTTTTTTTTTTAAGTACCGTTATTTATTGTCATAAGAATGAATCCAATACCGAGATTTTTCTACCTTTGGTTTACGGCTTCTCTCCAAAATGAAAGAAGTACAATAGTTTTATTAAGAAAAAAGATATTCCTTGTTATTTATCGCCCTTATGACCTCGCCATTGGGAGCCATTATCAGGATCGTATAAATAAAGAGAATATCGACGGATTTATGGAACTCTCACCTGAACGATAAATGTCTGAAACTTTTGTCTCCGTTCAGAGTGTAAAAGAATCGAGGACTACCAGGTTGAAATTCACAGGAGAATGTGAAAGATATGTATATGATTGTGTTAAACATTAAATTCAATCCTAGAATTTCAGAAAATGTAGCTCATTGAAATTTCGATCTTCTATTAAATGATGAAAACCTTTGAAACTAAAATAGCACCTATTTCCCATTAACAATTCAATACCAAAAGTTTAATTTCATTCTCTTCATCACATCGACAGTTTATTTCAAATTCGCTCCATGAATAAATATCCAGGATAAAGTCCGAGAGCAGTGAATATTTAATTACAATTTTCGACGGAGAAAAGCTGAAAGCGTCGACAGAATGTAATAAACTATAAAAGCGATCCTTTATTTACGATGAATTGGAGCGCAAAGTATCGGAAATTCGAGTTGCGCGCGAATACAAAAGCAAAAAGTGATACCCAGCTGTAATCGCGTCTTCTAATTAAGGCCCGTCCGTAATTACATTTCGGGCATCCGAAGCGTTAACTCGAACGATCATAACGCGATCCTCGCGAGGCTCGTAATAAATACGTCCCAAAGTCTATAGACCTACGCCGCGGCTCTCCCTGTAGCGGGATGCGCCAGCGCTAGATCCTCGTCATAATAACATCCGTAATTGTTGCAATGTTTGCGCAGTGCAGGGAGTGAGATTGATTCGGTGATCGGAAATTCCGCGAAGCCCCGGGAGTACTCGATCTCGTTGGAATTTTTATTAAGACGCGGATACACTGAGAAAAATTTTTTTGAAAAATTACTATTTAAATAGCACTCGTGGGACACACACATCTTTTAACAATTT
>JAWWEM010031592.1:0-16136 GCA_035582935.1 Ormyrus thymus | reverse complement strand
TTGTTTTTTCCCCCCCCCCCCCCCCCCCGCCGGTATATTAGAGAGCCGCACCGGCTGAAATTCGGCGCTGACGCACCGCGGGAGCACGTGGCGCGCGCGCGCGCATTATGTCACGCGCGGCGAATGCATAATCGAGCCAATTACGTCGCGAGCCGCGCTGGTTTTAAAGGTCCGCGGGGGTCGACGACCCCCCCTCTTCCTTTTTTTTCCTCTCCTCCTCGCGCGGCGCTCTTTTTGCCCGGTGCTCCTCGGGGGGACCCGCGCGAGATCGCGTTTAGTAAGAGTTTCGGAGGAAAGCGAAAGTGACGACGACGCCGAGCCTCTTCCTATATACACGCCGCCGCCGCCTCTTTCAGAAGGCGGCTTCATTTTTTTTTTGGAGGAGGAGGAGGGGAGGAGGAGGCCGCAGAGGTTACTTGCCTCCGTTGCGTTGCGTCACCGCCGGGCGATTAGCATATTTGCACGAGCTGATAAAGAGCGCGCAAGTCTGGCTTCTTTTTTCTTGCAGTGCTTTTCCCCATCGGCCTCAGCGGAGCGTTGGCCCGAGCGGCCGGTGACGTCACCGCCTCGAATCCGATGACGAATTGCGAGAGTCTTCTCTTTACAATTCATTCGGCCACGACCGCCCGAGCCCTCCCGAAGTCGGCCGCAGTCCAGTTCCGCGTCCGAGAGGCTCCTCTTCCGCGAAGCTCGAGCACCGGGGACCTCGCGACCTCCCTCGAAATTTCTCGCGCTCGGAGCTCCCGCGCGAGAGAGGCGTCTGCCGTGGCCGCTCTCGCGAGGAGACGTCCTTCCTCCTTGCTCTTTTTACGCTCGTCTGGAGCGAGTGAGCCGAGAGATCGCCGTTTTTTTCTCTCTCTCTCCGCGTCGGACGCAACTCTTTTTTACATCGCGGTGGTGGCTGCCGCCGCCGCCGCCGCCGCTGCTGCTTCTGCCTCCGCCTCGGCCGTGTGGCAGCAGGTTCGTTCACCTCTGCGTGTCGTGGCAACGGCGGCGAGACGACGGTAGTCGGTCTAGGCCCGGTGGTGCTGCTCTGCGTTAACGCTCCTCCTCCTCCTCCTCCTGCCTCCTTCCACCTCCTCCTCTGGGAACCGCCGAAGATGGGAAGGTAAGGCGGGCCCCACTCCTCCGATTCTCGGACATTTGACAGTCGCTTTTCGACTGCCTTTTTTTGGGGAGGCTTCCGAGCTGCGCGCGGGACTCGAAGGCTGGACGGAGGAGGCTTGTCGCTGACTTCTCTGCGTTGCTTTATATAAAGAAAGCAAACAAATTGATTGATCAACGGCCTCGGGGTGTCGGAGCTCGAAAGCGACGATTAAAATCGAGAGAAAGAGTTGCTCCCGCGCGAGTTTATTAGCCGGAAACATCGAAAGCCCTGCATCCCGTTGTGCGAACGCAAAAGCTCCCTCGTCCGAAACGAGTCCTCATTCTCACGAATTCGAAAACTCCGGTCGCGCCGTAAATCTCGGCCAGGTGGATACGCGCGTGTTTTTCGGGAAACGCGGGGGGACCCATAAAAAAAGAAAGAAAATAAAAAAGAAGCCGGGAGAAAAACACTGCTATGCTAATGAATGACTCCGCCGCCACGTTCATAATTAATTTTATACGCGCCGCGTTTGCGCACCGAAAAAAAAAAGAGAACGATGCATTCACACGAGGTCGACCGGATCTACCGGCAGCTCCGGAGAGAGAGAGAGACTTTGCGCGACGCTGGCTTCGTCTCTCGTGTAACAGGAGGACCGAAACGTGAGAAACGAATGATAATTTGCCTAGAGGATAAATCTTCGCCCCCTCCTTGCCGGCCGGCGATTCTCGCTAATAAAATCAGCGTGGACGAAGCTGCAGAAGCCGAGGAGGAGAGAGGGAGAGAGAGAGAGGAGAGAGGGCAAGAAAGGCAGGTATCGCCGATAACGTGATCGAAAGGAAAGAGCGGCGCTCGGAATACCTTCGCGCTCCTCTCCTTCCCTCGGGCGAGGAATCGCTTACGCAAGCGAGTAATTAGCCCGGCGCTAAAACAGACGCCGCCAAGCTCAGCGTACGGCCGACGTGCGCGCCGGGACGCGGCTTCGAGTCGGCGACTGGAGCGTCAGCCGAGGAGAGTAGCTTCTCGCTTACGTAAGTGCGAGCTACTCGCCGCGAGCGGGAGGGTAGGAAGAAGACCCTGACCCGCTGACCCGTGCGGCTGCGCGAAATCTGTATCAACAAAGTCGAGCTCCTCTGAGGCTGGCATACCGGAGCGAGAGCGGATACATTTTAATTTCAAATCGGGAAGGCGCGCAAGTCCATTTCAATTTTTTAAGCGCAAAGTGCGACGTGCGCCGGCGGCATTCGGGCTTCATTTTAAATTCGAATGACACTATTTTTATCTCTCCGCTCTCCGTGGCAGCGGGCGAGCGACGTCTCTCGCGAGACGTAAGCAGAGCTGCCACGGAGAGAAGCCACCGAAGCCGGGATTCCCGCTCGAACGATCGACTGAGGTGAATCTGCTCGGCGCGGCGAGTTTTGAAATCGCGCTATTAAAAGGCTTCGAAAGCGTTTTATTTCTATTTCGAAAGCTCGCCGCATAAAACACCGTCAGCGTGACTTATCAAAGAATGGCTCTCTCCTCTCCGCGGCTCGCTGTTTTTCCTTTTTTTTCCCCCCTTTTTCTGTCTCTCTCTCGTTTCTGCCGCGCGCGAACACAAAGAAGCGCGAGAGAGCAAAAAGAGAGGCACACCGGGAGAGATGTAATGATGAATGATCGGACGATCCTCGAGGTCCGGAAAATCTGTGTCGTCGTCGTGCGCGCAGTTCAAGGATTCGCGCCGTCGTCTCGAGCCCCGAGCAGCATTATCGCGCGAGATTTTCAAATTAAGCGGCGCCGCGGAGTATATCCTGCGCTTTGAAATTGCAGCCGGTCTGTTTTTTTTTTTTCGAGCGCATCATCGTCCTCGAGGAGACGGTCGCCTGGAAAATTTAAATTTCGCCGGCAAAATATGACGTCGCCTTCCACAGAGACAAAAGCTTGCGATCTATACCTGCAGATACATATTTATCTCTCGTCAGCTCGAATATTCTCCAGAGAGCAGCGGCGCTCGTAAACAAGTGCTGTTTTCCCGGTGCACTGAACTCGAAAACTCCGTCGCCGCCGCCTTTTCGATAATCATAACCGGACGGACGGATCGAACAATTGAATTCCTCGGGACGTGTACGAGGATAGCAGGCTAGCATCCCCGCGGGATTTTTCTCCTTTCGCCTCGCGGATTCATCGGCGCGAGCGGCTCGCCTTGACGCCGCAGCCGCCGCGATCACGTGACCGCGCGGGAAATGACTCGTTATATAAACTAATCATTATCCGCGCGGTAGCGAGGCAGCCGACATCCAGCCGTGTCTAATTCCAAATACAATGAGCCGCGAGAGAGAGAGAGAGAGAGAGTGTCTTTTCTTCCACCGCGCGACGTTCCGTCGAATTCGATCTTCCGAGGGGATTGTCGCTCTCGCGAATTCCGCCGCGTGAACTTGACGCGTGTTTCCCGAGAGCCGCGGAGGTCGATCGCCGCTTTTTCGACAACGCGCTCTTTGTGACTGAGAATGAGAAGAAGAAAAAAAAAATAGCGCACGCCAGCTGCTCCGCGGGATTAATCGATCGTTAAAAATAATTCCCCGCGCGCCTTTTTAACCGGGCTCTCTCTCTCTCTCTCGCGCACAAAGCGCGCGTTATCAGCGGCCAACAAAGAGCGAATAATTATCCCGAGCGAGCGGCCCGGCAAAAAGAGCCTCGAGCCACAAAGAGAGAGAGAGAGAGTGTGAATCACTGGGCAAGATCGCGTAATAGAGGAAGCGAGCCTCGCTCTCCGCAGGCGTCAGCAGCTCGGCAGCTGTTGACGCGCGCGGGCCTCGGATAAGAAGAGCGCGCCCCCCGACAGGTCGCAATTACCGCGACGAGAGGCGTCGATCGCGAGCTCTTCCGCGATCGAGACGCGCGCGCTGCCCTCCCCGAGCGCCGCGGCTGCGTCAGGTACGCATTGTTCGCTCGGCGCGAGCTGGACGCGGCCAGAGAGAGGGATCAGGAAAGTAGGTCAACGTCGACACATGCCCGTGCGCGCGCCGCGGAGGAGAAGCAAGTTCAGGGCCGCCGCTGCACGGCGCGCGAGGAGAGCGCGAACTTTGCCTCGAAATGTTACAATCGAGCGTAACGGGATCTTTGGACGCGCGCGCGAGCGGGCGCCGAGCGGGGGAGCGGCGGTCGGCTTTCTTCGCTCGGCCGCTCGTGGCGCGGCGCTTTTTCGGAAAAGCGCGCGAGGACGACCCGACGTTTATTGTGTACTTTCACGGGTTCGATCACCCGCGCTTTCGCTTTCGTCGGACGGGAAAGGAGGTGCGCGGCGAGCGTACGAGGCTCTCCCTTATCGCTCGGAAAAATTCGGATCGCCTCGTGTGATGCGAGGCGCGCCGAAAGTGGAAGTGACTTTCGATTCCTATCCGTCAAAGGGTCCTCGACCCTTCCTTTTCACTTTCGATCCCGGCCGCCGTGACTCCTCTTCCCCTCTCTGTGGGGGATTTAGGCTCTCCGGGAGAGAAAAAAAAACGAAGAGGAAGGGCTCGATCGGTCGCTCCGTTAATACTGATCGCGCCGCGAATGATTTATGCTTATTAGCCAGACATCGTATAACGACATCGGAGCTAATTCCCGAAGCGGCGTCGTAAACGCATTAATTACCCGGCAATCGTTTTCGCCGATACAAAGTGCGCGCGAGGCATAAAAAAAAGAGCCGCTGATTAGCCTTTTCTCGCACGGAGAGAGAGAGAGAGAGAATATCCTCTCGTCTCGCCTTCAATTTCTCCGCGATGATTTCTCATTGTTATTTATCGCGCGACGCCGATGCGGTAATAAAGGAGAGAAAAATAATAAGCGGCCGATAAAACGGCGAGAGCCGCGCGCGCTCGCGGCCTCGGCAAAATCCTGCCGAAGGTCGACGATAAGAATAACGTGTGCAAATTATTATATATAGCAGAGCCGCATTCCACGCTGGATGCACGTGTGCGCGCCGATAAAACTGCACGTTTTATATAATTCCGCCGCCGCGGGGATTTGACGCGCGAAAAGAGGAGGATGGCCGCTTCGGAGCGATCGAGGCGCGTAGAAAGCCCGCCTCGGTGAAAGTTGGAAAACTTTCTCCGGATTACGTGAATCCGCGGCTCTTTTTTCTATTCCGCGCTTATCTGCCCCGGTGCACCGAGGCGCGTCAATCATAAGCCCGAGTCGTTAAGCGTCCACGTCTTTATGCTCGCGCCGGTCCGACAGATTTTCTAGAACAAAGTATCGAGATTCGGACGGGAAAAATGGAGTCTCTAAATATAGCCTCCCTCCCCGTCGCGGCGGCGCAAAAAACTCGTTAATTTTTCGGAACTGCTCGCGGCTCCCGCCGTATAAATAAGAGGCGCGCATTATTTTCGATATGTGCCGTAAATCAGCGCCTTCGACTCGCTTGTAAAATAAAATTGTTTACGCTGCATTGCACTTATAAAACGGAAGAGTTCCCCCGGCCGCGCGGAGAGCTCAGTTCTAATTACGCATAAATCAGCGGCTGGAAAATACGACGAAAAAAGAGAGAGAGAGAGAGAGATTTTTTTTTTCCTTCGCTCTCCCGAACGATTTTTCCCGCAAAGCCGCGAGAGCCGCGCGAGCTTCCGCGTTCGCGGCATTAATTCGCGCGATCCTAATCACGCTATCACGATTCTCTTGAACGGCTGACCCCCGTGCACATGCAGTCGAGGATAAAGCAGGCGTCATTTTCGCGGATGCGCTTTTCCGGGACTGAGGAGGATCGCGGCTTCCTTATCGACGTTTTTCTTTTTTTCTTTTTTTTTCTTTAATTTAAGGCTTTGAGGAAGGCATTAGGATGATGAATTTTTGAAAATAACGATCCTTATTTGAAAAGCTAAACGTTCTCTTCCTTTTACTTTTGTTGCAGAAATCAATCAGCCAACGAATCACTGCCGGAAAGAAAATTGACTCCTGATGCGACGCGTCGCGTCCTCTTCCTCTGTTTATCGAGCGAGAGACGGACGCCGATATCGAGACGTACTGAAGAAACATTCCACTGAAATCAGCACAGAACTGCCTTTCCTTGAACAGCGACGAAAGAAGAAGAAAAAAAAGAAAAAAAAAAAACAAAGCTGGGCCGCAGAGAGGTGTCGGATTTTAACGCGACGACCCTTACTCCCCCGCCGCTGCTATTATTATTACATTAATAATAATACCGAGTAATTGCCGAGGCAAGGAGGAAGCAACGAATGCATTTTCTTTTTCTGCGAAACGCACTGCCAATTTACGACGCACGTTTATTACATATGACGTACTTGTATTCTGAGCTACGCTGCATTTGGTTTAGTGTTACCTATAGATTCTAAGAGTTCGCCTTCAGTACTGTCGCATTCGAAAACGGTGTTTTCAAATCCCCCCCCCCCCTCCCCCACATTGGACTTTACTGCCACCTTTGTTATTGTTGTCATTATTTAGAGTTAAGCCTTAACGATTCGCGATCTTGATCTTTTGGTGTTTCTCTGCCGATTCGAACTGAAAGAAATTTTAATCTATAAGTTTAGCTGACTTTACGTAAGTCGAGTAAAATTATTTATTTATTTTTCTAACGAACTGAATAATTTTTCAATCCTATATACTTTTTATTTATTTAGAAGCAAAAAAAAAGTTTTCTTTCGCCGCAAAGGAATTCAGGGACGATCGAGAGCCTATATACTTTCCTTCGTACCCGCCTCTTCTTTCTTCTTTCCACTTTTCTTTATTTATCTTTTAATTAGGTAATTGGCGAGAGCGACGCAGGTTTGCCCGTGCCGACTCCACGCGCGCCTCGCGAGGAAAATCGAAAGGAAATTTGAAAGCCGGCTTAGAGAAGGAGCGGCAGAAGCAAATCGCGTCGGCGGAACGCCGGAACTTTTGATAATTTATGTGTATGAGTTACCAGCCGAGACAAATGTGTTTGTTTATTATTATTTATGACATTATATTACTTCTATTAACAATCGACATTTTCGCACACCACAGCCCCTCCCCCCCCCCCGCGTACGCGAACGCAAAACTGTCCGAGCACCCCCTCCCAAAGCAAATCAAGACTTTTCGAGCCCTGCCTTCTCGGAAGAAGTAGAATCCCTCGTGCCAAAAACGAAACCACTTTAGATCCCAAAGAACGGACCGGTTCTACACTTTTCCGCGAGCAGAGAGCGACTCGCGGGCCCGCTTTCACGCACACCGACCTTTAGTCAAGACGAATCAGCCGCGCACGCGCTTCGAATCAAGTTATAACTCACTCCAAGAATATCGCAACCGCTTCGCACCGATAGTCATTAAGAAATAGCTCTTCTTTCCGGACACACGCGCACCAAACGCACACTCCCGATTCTCTGTTTGCAGTTTTTTTTTGTTTTTTTTTTTTTTTGTCATTGTTACCCATCCACGAAGACTTCGAGCTAACGGTGATTTTTATTATTCGACTGTAGTGTTCTATTTTTATTTTCTAATGTTAAGCGCGCGAATGAGTGTGCGGGAGAGAATCTCTGTTGAGAGTAGTTATATATATATATTTATATATATATATATATATATATATAATAAAGCAAGGATATATTAATGTATAGACGAAAAACATATATTTTTGTACCTTATACGTTCCGGGGAATAGAAGCACACTCACAACTCCCTTTTTTATTTCATTCGTCGGCCACGTTATTAACGTTCTCGCGTTATATATATTTTTTTTTCATTTTTCAATGCACACACAGGTGGACGTTCTTTTTTTTTTTTTTTTTCGTAGTCGAAAAATCCAGACGAAGGGACGAGGCGATGGTTTTTTTTTCTCTCGAAAAACAGCGACATCGCTCGCGCGGTGTTTGTTAACTTTAGCGCGGCGCCTCGTTGTTGTTGATAATCGCGCGCGTCTAGTGTTTTTTTTTTTTCTCATTTTTACATGTACACATAATATACAAATATTATAATATATGTTTACACTTCGCCGATGCGTCTAGGTGTCAGATTCGACTAGAACCGGCGGTATAGTCATCAGCCCCCTAAGTTTAATTTACGCTATTCTAAATTATTGTACTATTATTGTGTGAATCATTTTTTTTTTGTATAATAAAATTAATAATTACAAAAATATCTTTATCCGATTACTCTCCCTCGAGTTCTCCAAATCCTTAACTGTCATGATCTTTGCCTCGCTCGACGACAAACAATATATCGTCGCGTAAAATGGATAAAAATGTTAAAAATTACATAACGAAAATAAGACCATTAAGAAATTAAGATATTCAAAAATGAAAGAGATAACAATAAAAGCCCATTACTATTTCATTTCCTTCTCACCTTGGAAAACAGGTAAGCCTATCGGAACAGGTTGCCGGGCGGGACGAAAAAAAATTTTCTCATGAATCGAGAGCCTCTCAAAAATAGAAATCAGCCGCGCGGCGAGTCAAGTTCGTAACTTAACGCGATGCAAAACCAAAAGAAGAAAAAAAAGTAGGAGGGACTTCCAGTGGATTTCCGACACCGCCATTCATGAAGTCGACGAGCGCGGAATCGAGAGAAGAAAAAAAACCTGCAACTATTATACACGTGCGGATCACTTACGATGATGTCAGGCGATTTCGGGCCTGGAAAAAGTCGTCCTGAATGAAAGTCCCGGATGACTTGCGAGCTTCTTGCACAATATATATATATACATATATGCCGCGCGCAGAAAAAAATTTTATTGATTGGCCGAGGAGAAAAAAAGGAGGAGTGAATTATGATCGGCTCGTTATGGGTTCATTAATTATGGAGAGAAGTTCCGAAGTCGCCGTTTCTGCTGCAGCTTCACTTCCATACAAAGAGGTTTGTTTTTGGTATTTTATGCTCGGTGTTTTTTTTTTTCTTTTCGGTCGAGGCATTTAAATACAAGTTAATAAATTCCGCTGTAAAAAGACGTCCGCTTTCTCACCTGCAGCTCCGCTGTTTTATTCAGGCCCGTTCGTCGAAGGAAATAATTATTCTTCGCTTCAATGACATATATCGTCACTGATGTAAGAAAAAATGATTCATTCATGTATTCGTTTGTTCATTCATAGGTGAATGCAATTATTTGACACACTTCATAATCGATACTGATAATTATCCGAGCTGCGCGCGACACCGTCGGTCATTAAGAATCCCCGCCGAGGAAAAGTAAACAGGCGAATTTCCTTTTTTAGCTTTTGCAGAAGTCTTTCTTGTCCGCTTTTATGTAACTGCGTTCGGCGCTGCTTTTTCGGCGTCGGTTCTCTAAAGGCATTTTTTTTTTATCAAAACCGCGATTTAAATTTAGGCCGTTGGAATCACCCCGGGAAGAGAAAGTGCTTTTATTTCGCTAAAGCTGTTTTTCGACTTGTTTCAGTCGTCCTGACGGCTATTTGCATTACGGACAGAGTGGATTTAAAGCGTTGATGACGCACGTCTATCCCACTGCTAAAACCAATTTCAATCATAACCTGCTGTTTCAGTAATTTTTGAGTCATTCCCGCCCAAAAATATCCCAAACTTTAAAAAAAAAAAAAAAAAAATAACCCCCCTTCCGGCTGACGTAGAAAATCGAGAATCCGAGTGCCGAAAGCCGCGCTCGCCGAAGGGATTGCTAGAGAGGGCTTCTCGCGGCGAGGCAGAGGAGATCGAGGATCGCGCCTCGCGCGTGCTCTCTTCCCCCCTTTTTTCCTCCCTCGTCGTTTTGTTTTTGCAAAGCACCGGCGCACCGCCGGCAGTGGGTCAGTGGGTTCTCTCTCTCTCTCTCTCTTTCTCTCCCTTCTTTTTCCCTTCCTGCACCTTGAGGCGCGCAGCTTCCTCCGGCCGGGCGAAGGCTCGTATTTTCTCTTCTTCCTCTCTCCCTACTCACTCTCGCTCCTCTAACTCATCCTTCGAACGTCCCCGCGCCGAACGGAGGAGGAGGAGGAGGGCCCAAGACGTCGCGCGCACGTACATACGGACGTATAACGTACTTCTCTTTAACTTCGGAGCGCCGGCCGAGAGAAAGAGAGAGAGAGAGAGAGAGGGAGAGCTTGAATGTCGCGCGCCGGATAAAAACGCCTTTTACGATCGCTCGGAGCTTGCCGGCTGCCGGAGCGCCGGCTAATCGCGGCTGCCTTTACCGTAAACGTTGAATCCCTCTCTCTCTCTCTCTCTCTCTGCCTTCCAGCGATGACCGGATATTGCGAGAGGCTCTTTCCTTGCCTACAGAGATACATACTTATTGCGACAATTGTCGAATTACTTTGCCGTTACCCGGGGGGGAAGATTACTGGGATTTAAGTGGATGACGTGCTTTCGAGAGGAGAGAGACGCGGTGCTCGGAGGTGGCTCAAGTGCAAGTTCGCTTCGGAGAGAGTGAAATTGGATTATGGGCGTATAAAGCTTGGGATTTTCGATAAGTTTTATCGAAATGCGCAAGAGGTATTTTTAGGAAATATTATTGGTAATTAAACGTATATAAGTAATTTTAAGGTTTTAAGAAAATTAATGATCGCTCTCGAGTGCAATAAATTTTGATGTTCGAGGAAAGATATGGGGAGAAAAATATCCTTATTTTGTATTTAAAGTTTATAAATACCGGAATCTGCGTAAGAAAAACAATTTTGCAATGCAAATCCAGGTAAAAAGTATCAGATAAATTTCAAAATAGTCTTTATCGCCTAAAAGCATCTTTAATTCAATAGAAAAGTACCCTCCTCATCCTCCAAATAACGCACTAACATCAAGTTTTAAAACCAATCCTCCCAGCTCCAATTGCAATTCATATAATCGCCGCAAAAACTATCCCCCGGCGGCGCTTCGAAATACGTCTCGCTCGCCGAGCCGGCCAATCCCGCGCTCGCGAGCAATATCGCTCGTCTCCAGCGATCGCGCGCAGTCCGCCGCGCTGAAAAACTCGCCCAAAAGCCGCGAAACGAAGCGCGCGCGCCGCCCGTCCCCGAAACCCGTTCGCCGCGGCGCGTCGCGATCTCCTGCATCGGCGCTTTTTTCCCGATAAATCTCTCGGCTCGTTCGCACGGGGAGACAGACGGAGAGAGAGAGAGAGAGAATCTCTCGTGCATAATGAGCGCGCCGGCAGAAATGACGAAACTCTCGCGTTTGACACAGATCGGCGACAAAAAATATCCCTCGCTCGCCGATAATAAACTTCGAGCCGAGCGGCGAGGAGGAGGAGGAGGAGGTGGTGCACGTTTCGCGCCCATTTACACCCACGCGATCGAGGCCCACGCCGAGAGAGGAGGTTTTAGATAGGTTGCGTTTCCGCTCGGCTGCCGGAAGTCGCTGATCCCCGCTCGATTCCGCGGAGAGCCGATCGCAAGCGCCGAGCTGGACGAGGCCCGCGCCGTCGCCGTTACGTATATAGAGGCGTAAGCGGCTAAGGACGCAGGACAGTTTTTCATTCGCGGACGCTGTGTTGGGGGATTATTTATGGACTGGAAATATGGGGATCGCGGTTCGGATGGATTGTGCAATGCTGCGCGTTAAAGAAGGCTGGGTTTGCCGCTGTGGGTTGTTTACGTCGAAGGGGAAGTGTCGAATGGAAGCTGTAACGGATTTGATAACGTTCTAACGGGAGATAATTCCTTCCGACGTTTATCTAAAAGTGTCTAGTTAAAGAAGCTAAAAAATTAACTATTTACGGTATGCAACAGTTTTTTTCGTCTCAAATCTGCGTTACGAAAATGTTCTAATTGCTTTTCTTGCGGCTGGTTACCGTCTGAAAGCTGTTAATTTTTGTAAATAAATCATTTAACGATGTTTACCTTAAATCCAATGCCAATTCCGCAAAAAGTCCCGCGAAATCCCAAGGCGAAATTACGAAAATTGTTCTTCTGCCGATTACTGAAAGTCGACTGTTATTTTTTTCTTTTTTTTACAAGAGTGTCGCATTAAAATATTGATCGCCTCTCGGCGTATCACTAAAACATTCCCCGGACGAAAACAAGCCTTTGTTCCATTACAGAAATTCATCGTGACCAGCCGCAACGGCGTTGCACAATCACCGAATGCAGCTACAATTTCGAGCGATAGTCCCGCGCTATCACTCGGATCCTTTTACCTTTATATTCAGCGGTCCCTTCTTTTATTCATTGCCGATCGATTGAATGAAAGGGGCGAGCGATATTTTCGTAATGTACCGTTACGCCTGCAGGTTCTTTGTTTTGGTGTTACTACACAGCCTCGACATTGAACTGTAAATCGAAACACCGAGTGTCGGGGTACTTTGTAATACTTTCTTTCAATGCCGAGAGATATTACGGTTTTCGTACAAAGCTTATAGATTACTCAAAGCATACTTAGGAATCTTACAGCTGCTTCGCGCAAAGGAATTAGCGCGTAATGGAACTTTCGTCATCTAGTCTATTATTGCGAGCAACTGCAGCAGACCAGGCTTAAAACGACAATAAATACACTGAAAAGCTTTCTAAAGCAATTCAGCTTTCGTTTCATCGACTTTCCGAGGGAGCCGCGCACTCTGATTTTCCCCCCCAACAAATCACCCGTTTTCCCTCCAAAGCACCAAATAAAACATTTTCCCCGATTTCGGTAGTTCTCGACCGACATAACGAAAAGCCTCCTCGCGGCCCGGAAAGCTCCTTTGTCGATTCTCGAAACTCGGCAGTCGCGGTAAGAGGCAGAAGAAAGAAACTCGTCGTAAACGTCGTAAATATGCTTGGACGGCGAAAAAGGTCGAGCTATAAGTGAAAAATCGTAGCGGCAGCGAAGCGTCTTCGCGAATTATGGCTTGCGGCCTTGAAACGGCGGAATTCTTTCTCGGCAGCACGTTTTTCGGTCGTTTTGTTCCTCGCGCGACTTTGATCTTCTGGTTATTTGCCTGCCTTCGACGAGTCGAACGAACGGACAAATGCATTCTTGGGTAGGAAAGATGCCTCGGTTCTGTAAAATTTCTCCTTTTCTTCCGATATTTTTTAATAATAATTAATGGCAAATGTGAGTTTTTTTCGTAAGAACGATTAATTAATAATTTAGGCGTTACAAAGAAATATGAAGTGCATTAAATAATATTAAAGTAGTGCTGATGCCGCAATTAATTTAATGGTCAAATATTTTAAATTTATTATTTGCTAAGCAGAAAATAAATTAGCTATATAAACATCTTTTTAAGGTAACCAGTTACCACCATTTTTCGAAAACCGAGGCCACATAAAAATTTTTATTCTAACGGTACCCTCAAATTTTAGTCCTTAAAAAACTCTACAATAAAGACCTATAAAAATTGCTTGTCCAAGCTAAACTAAGATGCATTGTCTGTATTTTAGTCGTAAAAGCTGGATGTAATTTTAGTCACTGAAAACTGTCAAATAAAGACCTAAACGCTGCTACATCCCTTGCAAAAATAAACGTCTTCCTAAACACAATGTTTCGAGTTTTTGTTTACGGGAGCAAATATTTCAATAAATCCCATATAATCAAGCCATCGAAAAGCATATTCATAAACCAAAATTTCACGCTTCAGTTTGAGTCCCACCGCAAAATCGCACAGTTCTAGAAATTGCCCTACAAACTAGCCGCCCCGAAGATCCCACCGAAACCCGAGTCGCCCCTACACCCGGCGGAAGATCCAAGCGAGCGGAAGCCGAGAAACGTGCCGAACGTCCACGATTAGCCCTGCGAAGCCGAGGCCCTCCTCGGGTCCGCCGCCGGTGCGGGTAATCGCTCGAGGACATCTGCGACGAAAGAGGCCGCCCCCCCGGCGGTTGGAGTCCGGTGGTCCCCGAACCTGTCCCCGCAGTCCGTAATGACTTTATGGCGGAGCAGCGCCTCTGCCCCCCCCCCCCCGCCGAGGCTCCGATGATCGCGCCGATTATGGCGTCGCGGAGCTTCTTTTGCGGAAAGATGCGGACCCGAGATGGGACACCTCCGGTCGTTATAATGTTTCGGGAAACGGGCGAATGCGCGTGCGCATATGCCTCGGGGAATGGAATGCGAGGGGGGAGAGTTTCACGTGGACGTCGTGCCTCCACGTGTTCGGCGCGATTTTAAAGCTTCAGGTGGGATTGCTAAGGCTGCGGATATAGTTAGAAGCGTGCAATTATTTTAAGTGTCAGCAGTTTATTTTTATGATTGAGTGAGCTACCAATGTAGCATTGATGGAAATCACCTCAGTTTTAATACTGTTATCAATTACCGCCTAAGCTATTCTAATATTGACTCTATATAGTTCGATTTTAGCAATCTTTTTTTTTGGCTTCGATATCTTAAGGAACGGCGTCTGTTAATAAATCTCTAAAGTTGTCAGGCTTAAACGCCGGGAGTGCGTAATTTGTTGTCATTACGGAAGCCAATAAAAATTTTTGCCCGCCGCGAGTTTTCTCAGAAAAACCATACGTAACATTTTGTCTAAGAAAAATACGATGTTTTTTTTTTTTTTCGTTGCATCCGAGATTTGAGATGGCCTTCAATGCACTTCGACGTCGCTTCGGGAAAACAAAAGGAATCAACCTTTCCGAATCGCCGAGCCACATTCACAAGCATCTCGATACGGATGAATGAAGGAAGCGAGCGTAGCCTTTAAAGCCGAAAATCTGAAAGTAAAATAACACGCTCGAGCACGGCTTTCGAACAAACTATCATTAGCGGCCGGCTCTTCCTAGTAAACTTTACGTAAAAGCAGTCATTCCCTCAAATCCGATCCATAATTCATTCCATTTGTTTACCCGGTACTAATTCCTCGCCACCCTGTCCCCCCGTCGAAACATTGCGTAACTCCCCCCGTCGGAGTTCCATCCCGAAACGCGAGCGGCGAACGAGCGGGAAAGAGGAGTAGAGGGAACCTTGCAGAAGTGACGATTATAATTAACTGGCCGACATTGAATTATCTTTCCGACTTCCGCGCTCCTTTGCCACTGCTCTCTCCCTCTCCGTCTGACTCTCGCGGCCAAGACAATGACTGAACAATGAACTTGAACAATGATCTTCGACTTGCGCAATTGGTCGGCCTTTTTTCCTTTTTTCTCCTCTTTTTTTTCTCTCTCTCTCTCTCTCTCTGTCTCTCTTTCTTTTTCACTTCGCGGAGCGCGAGCGTGCAGTGCAGTGCGCAAAACTAAAAAAATCCCCCGCGGGGGGGGGGGGACACGAAATGTCGTAGGCGCGAGACTCTCAAGGCTCTGTCTCCGTCGAGCGAATATCGCGAGTGCCGGCGATTTTCGGAGGTGCTCTCCTCGCCGCGCACGCCGAGTCGAGGAAGTCGCGGATACGCGGGAGGTTGGGACTTAACTGTTTCTGGAACGGAGCCGCGCGGCGACATTATTTTCAATGGTTCGCATTGTTTCGCCTTCTCTCTTTTTTTTTTTTAGCTTACGGTGCTTTTTAACGAGGTGCGTATATATACGTACACGATGCATTTTCTGGTGAATAAGCGGCCTGAATGAGCTTGAATTTTGCGGAGGGAATTTCTCGCGAGTAACTGTATCGAGAGTAGGCTCTGTTTTGCTTTTTTCAAGCTCTTCGCTGGAAAAAAAAGTTAATCTCGATCGATTGACAAAAAGGCGGCGCGAAATCAAGCTTGGCACTCGCACGCCTGCTGTAAGGTGGGTCGAGCGCTACGCAAATCACTGCAGAATTACTTAAAATTGAAAAGAATGATTCTTTAACTAAAAATACATCTTCTTGACAAATCTTAGGTCAGGTTGCTGAGCAAATATTTAGGAAAAAATCATCCAAAGTTCGGTATTTTAACACAGGTTCTTATGGAAGTCACTCATTTTTCACCGGAAATATATATCCTTTTCGTCGATAAATTCTGCAGATATGAATGAAAAACTACATCAAAAAAGTTTAAAATGTGCACTTTCTACTGCTACAAAAATATATTCATGACAATGAACAAAATAAAAAGATATTTAATTATGAAAAATTAAATTATTTTACTTCCGCAAAGCAGTTCATTTTCAAATTTGGAACGTTGTAGAAAACTTTGTAATTGAAATTTTCTTGTAAATAAATAGGTTATAGAATGCCGTAAATTCTATATCACAAATAAACATATTAAAATAACTTATTCATACACTGAGAGAATTTTTCGATATAAATTACCGTAAAATTCGCTACAATCGTGGAACGTGGCGATTTTGTAGGGAAC